>JAMAHN010000047.1:0-249351 GCA_023627535.1 Aspergillus sp. S1802E
CGAGGTTTTCGACCGCGGCCAAAACGCGTGAGGTGGCCGACTCGCTTACGTGGCCGACTCGCTTACCGGATACGTTAACTAATTTACCCCGCCATTTCCCCTTCTTCTCTCTGTCGCACGCTGGCCAGCGCTGCTATCATTCAGTGTCTCCTCTTCTCATCATCATCCTCTCCTCTCTCTTATACATCGGATTTCGCTACGCGCGGTGTCTTTATAGTTCACGTGATTATCCTCTCTATGGGTATACTCCAGATAGGATTTCCCGACTTTGATGGCGATGACTTCACCCGCCCACGCATCGGCTATGTTGTCGGCAGTTCGTCGGCCTTGAACTGATCCGGGGAAGTGCAACCACCAAGACGATCTCTCTTTATCGTAATTACTTGGTCAATCCCTTCCTCGTCTTCCCAGACTCGATCCAGGCTCTACTGTTCTCTGAACGAAACTTCCTACATTGCCTACCAGGTAGAACGAAACATCATGGCGACCCCCGGCCTTCTCTATGTGACGATGCACCCCCGCGATTCGCTTCCCGCGGCCCAGTTCCACGATTGGTACAACTCCGAACACGGTCCCTTGCGTTTGCGCCTGCCATTCGTTACCAATGGCTTCCGTTATCGAGCCACCGATGGCCTGGAGCCCGAATGGGTAGCACTCTATGATATTACAGACATGGTTGAGCTGACCCGCGAGACCTACCTTGCTCTCCGCGGGGACGGCATCAAGACCCCGCGCGAGAAAGCCACCATGGCCCAGATCGCCGTCGACCGTCGCCTATACGACCTCCTCGATGATCAAAAAGTCTCCGACTACCAGCCCCTCGAAACCCAACCCGATACCTCGTCCGCCGGCTCTGTCCTCGTCGCCATCTCGCTGACCGTGCCTGCCGACGCCGCCAAAGAGGACGAGCTGAACCGCTGGTACCGCGAAGAACACATCCCAATGCTGGCCCGCGTGCCCGGCTGGCGACGCACTCGTCGCTTCGTCACCGCCGCCATCGATCCCAACGCCCCCCGAGAATTCCTGGCCCTACACGAGTATAGCGCATCTAATGGGCTGGGAGGACCTGAACACAAGGCCAGCATGGATACCCCCTGGCACCATCGCCTCATGAACGAGGCGGTGACCGACAAGAAACGCCGCGTATACCAATGGACCTACACCTTTGGCCCGGCACCTCGCGAGCTCTCGTCTCTCGCCTCCCCCGACGTGGCCGGACCTTGGGCCTCCAACGACGGTCGCACGCGCACCTTACCGTCAACCTCCCGCCCGGCTGTCGAATCTTTCGTCACCACCCCCGACGGCGTAGACCTTCCTTACCGTCTCGAAGGAATCACGGACCCGCAGAGCCCAGTGATCGTGCTTAGCAACTCGATCCTGGTCGACTACACCATCTGGGACGGCTTCGTCGACGCCTTCTTTGCCAACCCCAAGAACCAGTCTTTCCGCATCCTCCGCTACCTCACGCGGGGCCGTCTCCAGGAATGCGGCACGGCTCCCGTCAACATCGACCTCCTCGCGTCGGACATCATTGCGCTCCTCGACGCCCTGCGCATCCCCACCGCCACACTCATCGGCGTGAGTCTCGGCGGCGTGACGGTGCTCAACACCGCCCTGCTCCACCCCTCCCGCATCACCCGATTCATCGCCTGCGACACCAACAGCGCCGCGCCCGAATCCAACCGCAAAGCGTGGAATGACCGCGCCGCGCTGGCCGAAAGCGACCGCGCAGTGTCGTCTACCACAGGGGAACCGATCATCGGCGAACAGCTGGCCGAAGCCACCACGCGGCGCTGGTTCGTCCCGGACTCATACACCACGCAGCCCGCGGTGCCGGCCCGCGTCAAGGAAATCGTCCGCACCAACAGCCTACACGGCTTCCGCACCGCCATGCAGGCGCTGTGCGCGTATGACGTGCGCGACCGCATGGCCGAGGCCCAGGTTCCCGGTCTCTTCGTGGCCGGAGAAGGCGACGGCGTCCTGCCGCAGACGATGCAGCAGATGGCCAAGGACTTGAAGGGCGACGCGGAGCTGAAGGTGATTCCCAAGGCGGGACATTTGCCGATGGTCGAGCAGCCGAGTGCGTTTGCTGAAGTGGTGAATGGTTTTTTGCATGCTTAGTTCGGTAAGACTGATTGATTGATTTATGGACTCGATTTATTATTCTTTTCCTACATCCTTTCTGTCTTCGGAGGATATCTATATCCTTGTAGATTCTCTCGTAGTTCCGGCCACCATCATACAGTTCATCATGGGCTCAAAGTCCGTTATATATACTTACCCCTCCATCAATATATCTATCTCGCCACGAAACCTCCTTAACCATCCCAAATCAACCGTAAGAAAAGTCCTCTGAACATATTCCATAGTAAGAATAAGAACAGCCCGTTCGGTTGCCAGGACAACCACCACCGCCACCAGATACAGCCAAAATATATCCGAGTGCACAGCCAGGCCCCTCAGACACAACTACTCCGTAATGGCCTATCTACCACCTACCTACGTATGTACATATCACAAATGTGAGTAAATCATCCCCACCTGCCCACATCATCCATGAATTAAACAATAGGCAGTAGATCAGTGCATCCATCCATGCATCCGGACAGATAAATATTCTATACACAAATACCCAGGCAACATTAATGTTTCCCCAAAACTTGGAACACAGCTAGACAGCAACGAAGACTCATATATGTACATAAAGATAAAAAAAAAAAAAGCCAAACGGAGCCGAGCATGAGTTTTACCCCTATACAAGGATACCCCCGGTGGACTACTACATTCGAAACTGGTTCAGTCTCAAACGAGACAATCCTATTTCATACGCTGCTACACTCTAAATACCTTGCCTTTCAGAGAAAGGGGATAATACAAGAACTAGAGAAGTACTGGAGTTCAAGAAAACAATTGAATTATTGACTCAGGAAAGGAAAAAAAGACGCTATGTATCATTAATGTGCGACAGAATTCCAAAGGACAATCAACTGCAAGGCTAGGGACGATGACGAAAAAGAAAGAGAAAGAGAAGAAGAGCATGCTGTGGATGCGCAAGAGAGATGAAGAGCAAAGAAGAACAAAGATAGAAGGGACAACGCGAGAAAAGCTGACAATTGTACATCAACGTCGCAAGTAGAATGGAAATGAGTTAAAACATCAAGGAGCGAGCCTTGTTGCGCCGAGCATCCGCGCTGCGAACTTCGGGCTGGGACTGGGTGTGGCGGTGACGAGGCCGCGACGAGGCGGGCGGACCCGGAACGCGCGAGGCGGAGGAAGGCGGAGGCGGAGGCGCGTCTTTGCGTGGGGGCGGAGGTCCGCCTAGGGACGATGTCGACGTCGACGCCTCCGGCTCCCGCCGTGTCTTGACGCTGCGTTCATGCTTCAGCACGAAATCAGTCCATGGCTTCGTCTGATTGCTGCCGCCCGAGCCTTTGCCCACAGCATCGGCTAGCACTTTCATCCATCCGTCCTTTTCGGCTGCGCTGTCGGCATAAAAGTCAATCACCTCGCCGTTGCCGAAGCGAATCCGGAATCCCTCCTCCACAAACATGTATCCCTCCTCTTCTTCGGCGAAGGCGGATTTGCGGCGTCCACCACCGCGCGTGGTCGTCTCCTTCTGGGTCAACGAAGACCGGTCGTCAATAAGCTTTGCGGCTTTCGACAAGTTGATCGTCGCACGGGGCTGCCGCGTGGTCTCGTGGAATGCGGTGAGTTTGGACCCCTGAAGCTTAAAGAAACGACGCCGCCAGTACTGTGTGTCGCACAAGAAAGTTAGTCACAACGTCCAGCATGAGGGGTGAGGGTGACACAGGGGCAAAACAACTTACCGGACAATCTCCTCCCTGTTGGGAAAGGAAACCTTCGTAGCTGCGAGCCGAGACACTTTCGGCATCACGCATTTCCCGGATACAAGCGTTCATGCTCTTGGGCATGTCGTCGTCCTTGGTGCCCTTGGGGCGAGGAACAAATAGTAGCTGCAGCTCCAACTTGCCGATCTTGTAAGGCGGTCGACGCTGAGATGCCGAGCTGGCGGTGCTCTTCTTGCTCTTGACGCTACTCGGCTGCTCCTCAACCGCCCATTCGTTGAAACAGGCGATATCGACGGTGTACGGTCGCCCGAAAGCATGTTTTTCGTGGTCGCTGAGGGCGACGTATGCGCGAGCAAAGCTGCCGTCCCGAGCGATGAGACTCCTTAGTCGATCCCACACCCCGGCGTTGGCATCTTTGCCCTTTTGTTGCTGCGAGGCCAGCTGCTGCTTCATATCAAGCTCCTTACGCTTCCGGGGCGACGCGAAAACTCGACTAAACGTCGAGGCCTTTTGCCGGGTTGGCGAGGCCTGAGGGGCTGGCTCCGGGGTGCGGAAGCGCTCGTCATCAACCTTCATCTGCAGAGTAAGCTGGAATTCGAGATCATTCTGGACGATGAGTTCGAATTCTTGTCCGATCGGAGCGGACTTTCCGAGTTCCAGCCACGCTGTGGTCACGCAGTGCAACCCGTTGTCCAATGTCAGAGAGAAATACGATCGCTCGCCTGCCATTTGAGTTAGTTGGTGCATACGGGCAAAGGGTTGAGGACACCTACCTCGCGGAACTGGCAGATCCAGGTACTTCAGGCCGACGACCTTAACAAAAAGACGACCGCGCTCTTCGCCTTCTTCCAAGGCTCCGTTTAGTGCAGGCTCGCTTTCTTCGATAGTGGCGGGCGTCTCTTGAACGTTGCTCTGCTGTCCGGGGAGAGGAGGCACGGGGCCTGAGACGGGCTTCTTGCGAATGGCGCTCGATGAAGTGCGGATGCTTGAACGCCGGGGCTGACCATTCCAAGGGACAGTCGTCCACGTCTGCTGGCTTGCTTTGCGCGGGGAGGGTGCGGGGGATCTGGCGGCACGGGCATCGCTGGGGCCTTCGGCGAGGGCAGGGGCAGGCTCTTCTTCGGGGCGACTGCTGGCGATGATCACCTTGGTGTTCTGTCGCATTAGATAGCCTCTCTGTTTGGGGGGTCGGGGGTCAGCAAATGACACATGGGGTTCTTGGGCCTGGGGAGGTCTCGTTGCACGAGAATACAATTGGGACAGGGACAGCTCAAACGCAACCTTTTGGGTTTCGATCACTCGATCGAATTCTTTATCCAGGCCAAAGCCAAGGCTCTCCTCCTGAATGCTGAACGGGATATCTAACTGCATCAGGCTACTCTGTCGCTGGGCAGCCTCCTTGGGTGCTTGGGGAGCGGCGAGGAGTCCTTCGGAGGGGGGATTGTTTTCGGACGGATCAGCTTCCTGCTGCTGGGTGTGAGTGTGGTGAGACATCGGTGGAATATGTTGCCCGCTGACTTGACGTCGGGTAGCGGCCATCGATTCGACGTCCGCGGGGGTCAACGAGGGCCGTGTTTTGAGTCCGGCTCCGTGGGCCTTGATGGTTGCAACAGGGTCGGGGATAGCTTCGTCGGCGGGTGATACGTCGCGATCACTCTCATCGCCATTCATGGGATGTCTAATAACAGAGTCAGGGGTGGATGGCTCCGACACCTGATCATGGTCATCCTCAGGAGTCCTAGGCCGTTGAAGAGACTCTCGGAGAGCTGCCATTTTGGGTGCGCAATCAGCCTCGTTGGGGGTCAAGTCCTGGTGCTCTGGGCTCGCTGTCTTGTTTTCAGTCTGCTCGTTGCGTTCCCCTGGCACAGGGGTCGACTGTCCGTCAGATTGCGACCCGCGTGACTGAGTGAAGTCTTCAGGGGTTTGACTCGAGTATTTGTTCTCGCCATCAAGGACATGCTTGTCCTGCAAACTCTTAAAGGACGAGTCCTTGGAGGGAACACTTTCATAATAGTCGGGTATGTCATAAAGGTCATGGTCGGGTTCTTCTTGTTTGACAATAACGCTGTTAGTGTCGTCGTCGTCATCATCATAGTCGTTATCGTTTTCAAGCGACGGAATTGGAACGTCGGGGTCATAATGCATGTATTCTTCGTTGTCGGACTCGATCTGCGAGGACGTTTCGAACGAGTCGTCCATAAAGCTCTCGCTCTTCCGGAGATCTCTCAAAATCGAATCGCGAGAGATGTGAGGCGGCGAGTATCTCCCCGACGCATCCTCTGCAGTTTCTTCATTCTGCTGATTTTCGGTCTCCTCATTTTCCTTTTTCTCCACGTGTTCAGCCTGGGGCTCCACCACGTTGGAGTGTCGCTCGTCATCTTCCTCAATCTGGGGCTGCTGCTGCTGCTCCTCATCATGACCTTTACGTTCATTTTCCTGGATCATCATTAATCGGAGTCTGTCCTCCAGCGACATGGAGGGGTGGCTCAGGTCCGTGATGTCAGACTTGCTGTAGGTAGCTGGGCCAGGAGGGGGAGGCAGACCCCGTTGACTACCGCCGCCACTACCACGCTCAAATGCGGCGGCCAGTTTACCGGGAGACGAAGGGCGCGGGGAAAACGACGTCCGACCTGCAGCGGGCAACGGTGGTAACGGCCGGCGCTCTTCGTTCGAGTCTATGGACTCGACACGAGCATGGGTTGCTGGCAACTCCTGGCGCGATGACGGCCGCACATCACCACTCTCGCTCTCATCCTCCGTGAAGGGGTCCTCGTCTTCTTTCTCCAAGTCTTCGTTCGCGTTGGCTGGGCTCATGTAGCGCCAATCCTCAGGCAGCACGACGGGGGTCTTTTCGAGGTCCTCCAACGAGGCATCGAAGCTATCATCGCGGTCCATGGATGATTCACGATCGAAACTGATATCGGCCTCGTCCTCTTCGGAGTCATAGCTGCCGTCGCGCGATCCTGATGCGATCGAGGATGGATCGGGGGTAGTCATCTCATATTCATTTACCTGAGGTGGCGCAGCATCGAACGTCACGCTCTTCTGGTATCGACTGTCGAAGTCCGACCAAATCTCGTTCTCCGGATCGAAGCCCATATCTTTGACGCCGAAGCGGCTCGCTCTAGATAAGGAGGACTTGGCCGGGGGCACTTGATCCTTGCTAGGCGATGGTGGTCGGGGCCCAATCTGCTGGGCAGCATCTCGATCATGGGCTCCCTGCGATTGCTTCTGCGGCGACTTGGTCGTAGACAATGGTCGCTGGGGCACGTAAACCTGGGCGGGATCGTACTCTTGATTGTGGTCACGGAACATGTGGCTGTTCTTGACGCGCGACTGCCGCTTGAGATTCTCGAGAGAGGGCCGCTTTGACGGAGTAAAAGATGACTCGGGGTCATAAGGTGCCTGATTCTCCGAGCTCCTGTGGAAAGGAGAGCCAGATTCGCGACCTTGCCAGAAGAGACGCGGTGAAGCAGGGGCGTCGTAGGGCGACGACTCAATGTTTCTCGTTGCCTGCGTGGATCTCGTTAGTCAAGATGGTCTTTGCCTGCGCGCAAGCGACAGGGAAGTGATGCTCACTTTCATGGTTTGATTCCAGATCGGTGAATTTCTCCTTTGAGCCATGGGACTCACTTCTGATAATGGCCGCTGGCCGGGTCCAGAACTCATGTTGAGATTCGGGAGACGAGAAGAAATTTACAAACACAAAGACAAAGAAAACACACCGCTAGAGACGGAAAATAATTAGCACAGCTCGTTTCATCATCGCACAAGGATCGAAGTCCGTGGGCTCTTTCTCCTCACCCCCTTGCTGGAATGTTGCGCATTACCTGTTTGGGATAAACAACAACAACAGAAGTTGAATGGAAAATTCGATGCGAAAAATGCCCGAAGAATTGAAGTCCCCAAAGTCAATCGGGGCAATTGGATGTGCGGAGGGAAAATAGCAGCTCGTTCAGATCATCAGACAGAGGAAAAAGGATACGTCACAAGAGGCAGATCATCTACAACGATGGCCGATTCGTCAAGAATGTCTCTCTTTGCTTGGACCTGGTTTCACAGGATACAAGTGCGACAAAGCGAAAGAATGTAGAAGGTAAAGAGAAGAAAAGGGAAAGGAGCAAATGGGAATACAACGAAGGGGAAGGAGGGTCAACAGCACGCCGTCCACCACCAGAGCGGAAACCAAGACAAAGGGGAGAAACAAACGAGGAACGGGACGTAAGGGACGGGGGGGGAGGAGGGAGGAGGGAGGAGAAGAGGAAGGATGTTAAGTAAGTGCCGGGCGTGTGCGTCAGTTGAAACCCGTGGGCGCGTAGAAACCGGATGCCAGGCGACTGGAGCTGGCGATGGAGACAAGCGACGATGTTGACATTCGCCGGCGGGAGTCTCCATAGCAACCGCTTCCGCTCGAGGGCCTCGATGCCTGGGTGCCTGCCCGCTCAGGCCCCATCGCGGCTGCGGCTCCGATCGCTTTAGTCCCGTATAGGCCTAGCGCGATGATCGCCCGCCAGCGTCACTTTTTCCGCTTTTTCTTTTCGGCTGCCAACTTTCTGGCCGTCTTCAGTTGCCATCCACCACCTGCCCTTCCACCCTTCCGTGGCATCATGAATCGATTCGGCAAGCTGTCTCTACAGCTGCCTCCTTCGGTATGCCTTTTCTGTCAGAGTCGAAATGCCTTCCTCCCGTCCGCTCTCGGCGCTCAGTCCGTTCGCACCATGGCTGGCGGTCGCCTCCGCCGCAGAGAAGTTGCCCGTAAAGCGTTGTCTGCCGATGTGGCCAAACCTTCCTTGAAACAAGATCGATCCAGGAACGAAAAACGTGGCCCCTTCGCCGGAATGAATCAGACCGAGGCTCGCTTTCGTGATACTCCTCGACCGCGATCTGCCGCCGCCGTAAAACGCTCGGGGGAGCCCGAAAGCAAGAACCAGAAAAGCGACAGCCCGCTATACAAAGCCCTGAAGATGCAAACCACGTTGACTCCGATGACATACGGCCGTCGGACGGCGATCAAAGCGAAGCTCGCCGAGATCACCAGTTTCGACCAATTCCCTCTGCTGCCCGTTGTTCGACACTCGATTTTTTCCCAGGCCCTACCGGGTCTACTTGACGTCACTCCGACCCCGATTCAACGTTTGGCGATACCTGAGCTTCTTAAGGAAAAGGAGGACGACGGCAAATCACGACGTAAGAACGACCCCGAGTCGCAATACGACCAATACCTTCTCGCCGCGGAGACCGGGTCCGGAAAGACTTTGGCCTACCTGGTCCCCTTGATCGATGCCGTCAAGCGCCTGGAGGCGGAAGACAAAGAAACCGAGAAGCTTGAGCAGGAGAAACAGGCGAAAGAAAGAGAGGAGCGGCTGAAGAAGCAGGCCTTCGACATCGAACCCGAGCTTCCTCCGCTTTCGAATGCCGGCAGACCTCGCGTGATCATACTCGTGCCGACGGCTGAACTAGTGGCACAAGTGGGCGTCAAAGTCAAGGCATTCGCGCACACAGTCAAATATCGCTCGGGAATGATCTCATCGAAACTGTCGCCCCGCCGGATCAAAAACATCTTGTTCAACCCGGATGGGATCGATATCCTCGTCACCACCCCTCACCTTCTCGGATCCATCGCCAAGACCGAACCCTACGTGCTCAGCCGCGTCAGCCATTTGGTCCTCGACGAGGCCGACTCGCTGATGGACCGGTCTTTCCTGCCGACCACCTCGGATATCATTAGCAAGACGGCGCCGTCACTGCGCAAACTCATACTGTGCTCAGCCACCATCCCTCGCAGTCTCGACAACCTTCTGCGGAAGCGCTACCCGGACATCAAGCGGCTTACCACGCCCCAACTACATGCCATTCCGCGTCGCGTGCAACTCGGAGTAGTGGACATTCAGAAGGACCCCTACCGCGGCAACCGCAGTCTAGCCTGCGCGGACGTGATCTGGTCCATCGGCAAGGCCGGCGACAGCGAGCCTGTCGGACCGTTCGCGTCGTACATGGAGCCGAACGTCAAGAAGATCCTTGTCTTTGTCAACGAGCGCGAGGAAGCCGATGAGGTGGCCGAGTTCCTCCGATCCAAGGGCATCGACGCTCAATCGCTCTCTCGCGATTCCAGCGCCCGCCAGCAGGAGGAGACTCTCGCCGAGTTCACCGAAACGCCTCCGCCCCCGAGCCCGGAGGAGATCATGCTCGCTCAGAAGCGCCGCCGCGAGGAGAACGCCATCCCCTTCGAAATGCCGCGGTCCCCCACGTCGGACCGAAGCCGCCGTCTGCCCAACACCAAAGTTCTCGTCACCACGGACATTGCGTCCCGCGGTATCGACACCCTCGCGGTCAAGACCGTCATCCTGTACCATGTTCCTCACACGACCATCGACTTTATCCACCGTCTCGGACGTCTGGGGCGGATGGGCAAGCGTGGTCGTGGAATCGTTCTCGTGGGGAAGAAGGACCGCAAGGATGTGGTGAAGGAGGTGCGCGAGGGTATGTTCCGCGGACAGGCTTTGATTTAGCGATTGCATATAGAGCACGGACGAGATCAAGTCTCGTCAGGGAAGGAGACGCCTCTTACGTATGCTTTTCATGTACAACAGATTTCACATTGATGTATATTATCTATCATTCTGTATAATAAACGACGATCCTAACAGTATAGACATTCAATCCAACCATCGTATATAATCCCATCCGCAGCGGCGAAGATGCCGTTCGCCACCAGGCGCCGCGCACATGGAATTGAAACTCAATGGCTTGATGAGATTGCTTGATTCTTTAATGAGCGGAACGGAGGCAGGCAGTAGGCTTCTGAATGGTTTCAAGACTGTTCTGGAGGAAAAGAGACTGCTGCAGTTGCTCAAGGCCCCGGGATTCCATCATCCAACTCGCTATATATAGTGCCATACAGACTTGGGCCGAACTCATCCACCTGTCGACCCTCGGTGACATCTATATTTTTTGTTGGAACGCGATGTATAGGAAGCAGGAAAATTGATTTAGAACTTTACGAATGGAAGATAGATATTTGTACTTCTTATGTAGATACTGAAATCTTCCACAATCTTCAATTTTATTCAAAATGTTAATTTATATTTGCCTGCTTATTGATATGCTTCAGTTCAACGGTGGTTGCTTTCCAGCGTCGGCCTACCTATCCATCAACCCCAACAAACACCTTCAACCGTCGAGATAAAAATCCCACCCAAAAAAGAATCAAACAGGAACCCGCCCCCCCAACCCCCTCCAAAACGCACATCTCTCTTTCAACCCCTTCAACTTCACATTCGCGAACCCGGTCTCTCTCACCACGAACTCCGACTCCGACCCTGATCCCCGCAGCTTCAACACCCCTGGCACGTCCTCTGCTGTTACCTTGTGCGCGTTTGGATCCCCCGTTTGAATGAAACTTGCGAATGCGCCTGCGTAGCCGTTATAGACGAGGGGGTTTGTTTGTTGGATGGGGTTGAGGCGATTCCACTATTTTGGGGTGATTTGTTAGTTAGAGCGCGCGCGTGCACAGACATACACGGCGAAGTAGGCAAGAAAAACAGGAGAAGGAAGGTGAAAGAAGGAAGGTGAAAGAAGGAAGAACAACATACATAAATCGTATCACTAGCATGTTTCGCCGGCGCGATCGTATACTCAGCCAAGTAACCCTTCTCGCCAGCCGCGTTGGCAATCCAATACGCCGGACAAGCGAGGACGAGGTCCCGATAGACGAGGCCGGCGTGGACGAGAGTGGAGTTATATTTGGTAAGAGTTTCGGTGGTCCCAGTGGGCGGGTAATAGATTGATTCGAGACGGTGGATGTCTCTTGGAGTGAGGTCGGGGAGGAAGTCATTGAGCCAGGTCGAGAATGCAGTGGTGTTGGACTGGGCGTCTGCGGTGCTGAGACCCGGGGGAAGGAAGTTCTCGCCTTCGTGGGTGTTGTAGACGCCGAAGATTGAGGAGGTGGGGAGCCGCGAGGTAGAGGTTGCACGAGAGAGAGAGTCGACAAGGAACGAGCCGTCGAGGACAGGCGCCCAGGTGTATGAGGATGTCGTCCATTGGTGGGAAGCGCTGATAGTGAGGCTGGCGTCGCGGATGGTCTGGACGTCGACAGACTTGATGCAAGCGAGTGAGTCTTTCGCGGTAGCGCAGCCGGTCAGGTTGACGAATGTGTCGTAGATTGCTTCAGCCTCGGGGTCATTGTAGCGGTAGGTTTTAGGCCAGAAGGGCGAGCTGGCGAGGGCTTTGGAGAAGAGCTTCGGGTTCCCGTGGCGGCCGTTGGCAAGGACTTGCGCGACGACGGACCCTGCGCCTGCGGACTGGCCCCAAATCGTCACATTGCGGGGATCGCCGCCGAAGTGGTGGATGTGCGATTGGACCCATTTCAAGACGAATTGTTGATCGAGGAGGCCTGGGTTGAGGTCGGCAGTGGGGGAGTCCTTAATTGCTTTGCCGGGGAGGAAGCCAAACGCGTTGACGCGGTAGTTGGGGTAGATGACGACGTAGTCGTTGAGGTTAGTCACATTGAGGACGGGATAGGAGGATGGAGGGATGGTGAAGGAGGCACTGCCTTGGATGAAAGCGCCGCCGTAGAAGACGACGAGGACGGGTCTACGCGCAGATGAAAGATTCCAGGGCCGCGAGAAGAGACCGAGGTAGAGACAGTCTTCGGAGCCGTTGACGGTGCGCTGAGGGCACATGTCGAAGTCTTGATCCGTGTTGTAGATGCCATTGGATATGCGCTGGGGTGGCTGAGGCGCTCGAAAGCGGTTGACTCCTGTCGGAGGGCTGGCATATGGGATCTTGCGGAAGTATGAAAGGTTATAGGTTGCATCGTATTTGCCTTGGAAGACTCCATAGTCCAGACGGATCAAGGGATCGATGTAGGCGCTGACAGGTAAAATGATGCAGAGCAAACTGAGTGCCTGCAGGGTGAGGGAGAAGAGCCGCATGGTTATAACGGCCGATCTTCACCCTTGTGGGAGATTGCAGGGAAGGCCAGAGCCAAAGCCAAAGCCATGATCTTATAAGTTGAATCAGTTAACATCAAGTCTGGAGATCGGGATGATACTGACCGAGATTTAGATTGAGATTGCAGCGGTCCGGCCAAGCGAGGCCTGCGATTGGTGCAGTTATATATTCCCCATGGTGAAGGATGACAGAAGGAGAGAATGTGGAGACTGGAGATGGAGAAAGCGGGGGAGATGCAGCAAAAAGACTGGCATTTCTTCATGGCACATACAAATACACACCTGGAACCTGGTTGCCATGAGCAGGGCGCTCTATATGCAGAATACCCCGGAAAGGATTAGAAAGAACAAAAAAAAAAAATGATAGACCAACAGGCATTTATTACTCCCTTCGCAACCGTGCCAATGACCCAAAACCCAACCCGAGCACAAGAAACGCCCTCCAAAGTGTACAAAGAAAAGGGTGATGAAGGTGTACAAAATGGAAAAGAAAACCCCATAGAATGCTCCCCTCTTCCAAACTCCTAGCTCGACAATCCGCCATTACGTACGAAACAAGTATGAAGAAAGAAAATCCAACCAATGATACAGGGTGTGAAAATCGTTACATGGTCATGCGAAGCGAGCGAGTCCGTCGTCGGCTCGCGCGAGTGTTACGACGGTGCTCCTCGCATGTCTCGCTGTCCTCGGTCTCCGTGCGAGGCTCTGACAGCTCCGGCGTCGGGGTGATTCCAAAGCTCACACCGCGGTCCTTGCGGGAGACGCGCGCCTCTTCTTCGGGATAGAGGAATCGATGCACAGTGCGATGATCCATCACGCGTTCCTCGTCATCGGACGGTCCCTCGCGCTCTGTCTTGGGCCAGCGGAACCCGTATAGCATCGAGTGGCGCTCGCAACGAGGACATTCGCGACGGGTGAGATACGAGTTGGGCTGTACAAACCATGCATTGCATGTATGGCAATCTACCCACCGATCGTAGGCCTGCGCGAGTAGCTTGGAGGTTTTGGTGTAGTCACCAGGAACGCGGGCTCGGCGTGAATCGGCCTCCACGGACGGAACGACGGCGTGCCTACCTCGAGAGCCTCTCGAGCCTTTCGTCCGCTCGACCACGGTGCCTAGCTTTTCGTCTAGCTCCAGCGAGTCGGACAGATCGGACAGTGCGTCGTTGTCGCTACCCCTACGCAGACGTTCCTTCTCGGGTAGCTCCGGACCGGGCTCAACAGTCGCCGTCGGTGTCGACATCGGTATCGGGTCATCAGGTTCGCGAGGCGAAACTTCGATGGTTTCCTCCACTTTAATCTTGACCTCACACACCGACGTCGCGGTTGTTGAAGTCGAGGAGCCGTGCGATTCGCTGGCCTCTAGCGAGGACGAAGGCGATTCACAACAGGCCACGGCAGGGGGCGGAGGCAATCCGGAGGTCTCTACATTGATTTTGTGTTCCGAAACGATTTTCATTACGGTTGTGGAGTCCGCCGCCGCGACTTCGACAGGGGGCAGTGGTGATGGTAATTCCGTGGAACAAGGCAGCGCGACACCATTCTGAGCAGATTGATCCGACGTCGAGTCCACCGTCGTCGAGTCCACCGTAGTGGTGATTTCAGTCAGCGACACTTCGGATCGCAATTTGGAACTTTGCGGCATAAATTTGGCACGCTTGCGAGGGGTGGACGAAGGCGAGGTGTCCTGGTCCGGATCGGCCCCCTGTTTGCGTTTCCTGGGCGAGCAGTGGCTGTCCAACGATAGCGCGTCGTCGGGCAAGGCTGGCGTCGACGCGGGGCTCGAGCCCTCGGAATCGACATGCGGCGACCACCCATTGCGAACGGCTCGCTCACACGTCAGACAGAGACATTCACAGTTGTCAATCCCGAAGTAATCGTCGCCGTAAGACACGGTGATTTCTTCTCCCGTGTAAATATCGCGCGTAGCTACCACCAACATGCCCTCGGAACCACGCGTGACTAGTCGCCCGTTCGCATTACAGTCATGATTAGCAAACCGAGCCGGTCCCAGAAAGAAGGAGGGGGTTTTGCGTCGGCTCGACATGACGATGCTAAAGTCCTTTCTCTTCAAGTCCAGATCCTGCTCTTCCTCGCGAGTGACGGGAACCAGCGTCCCGCCGAGATATTTGATCTCCTCGCCCTGCTTGATGAACTTGCGGGCGCAGATGGCCGCTTCGTGCTCGGTGATCGTGTAGCGATTGGTGGTCATGACCTCGAATGGCGAGTCCGGGAGATACATGTGGATGTACTTGCGTAGGTGTCGACGAAACCATTCCTTCTCGCGGTCGTTCGAGAGCTTCGCCAGATACTTCTTGAGACCGGAAGTGGACAGTAGCTGCCGTTCCGCCTTCACGGTGTCCTTGGCGACAATGACATCGTGGAGGATGATGCGGGCGATATCATCTTCGACGATTCCGCGGATGGGGTTGTATTTGGTTCGATTCTTGCGAGTGTTCGTCCAGAAGTAGGCCTGTCCTCGTGATCCGTCAGACGCGGTGAATATTCAAACACATTGAAATTCAGAACATACCCGATCCACCAGCGCATCGGTCGCAACGTCGTCGTAGCTGGCCAACTTCGCAAGCGTAAGACGGTCGCGCCGCTCAACGGACGGACTATCTCTCGCTTTTGAAGACGGCATGTCACTCTCGTGTCGAATTCCGATTCCTCATTCAACGGTTGTTCGGTTTCTGTCGGACCCAATCGTCCAAATTGCGAATCTAAGCGTAAGAGGGAGACAATGGGCGGATGAGCAAGGCCGCAGAGGGACTCGATCTAACGGAAAATAGAGAAAGGGACCCCAAAAAAGGAATGTGAACGACCAGCTAGACAAAAACTGGAGCAAGCAGGGTCAGACCACGTAACATTATGGTACGAAAGAAAAAAGAAAAAAAAAGAGGGAGTGAAGAGCGACACAAAGGAAAGAAAAACCCCCTGAGGGAAATTAGCGCGCACCAGAGAGGAACAAGAGATATCCAAGGCGCAGTGCAGAGGATGAGCTGCCGCAGCGCCTCCGTCTGGGGTCGGCGCTCGGCGAAACCTTTCCCGTCCGCCTTTGCTGGTTTTCTTTCCGACTCTCACTTCCCGGTGATTCCTTTGGTTTTGGTTTGGCACCACGTCATGCGATCAAGATGATTCAACTAAAGGTACTGTTTCAATTAGGATGTTCTTTGAATCCTTGGGTTTTGACTTTCACTAACATGTTGGACTCCCTTCTAGACGTTGCTAAACTGTATCGACAACTCCGGCGCTGCGGTTGTCGAATGCGTGAATGTCCTGAAGAAGGAGCGAGCTGCCACTGTTGGTGCGTATCTTCGGTCCAATCAATTGATTCACTAGCGCCCTCTAATTAATTCACTCGTGTCGGTGTTCCAGGCGATAAAATCGTGGTGGTGGTCCAGAAACAACGAAACTTCGGTCCCGACACCGCGCAGAGCAGTGGTATTGCGAACAAGGTCCGTCGAGGAGATATTCGGCATGCCGTGATCGTCCGAGCAGCCAAGGAGATGCAACGATCCGATGGCTCCCTGGTCAAGTTTGACGACAACGCCTGTGTGTTGGTGAACAAATCTGGTGACCCGATCGGAACGCGAATGAACGGTCAGTGATGCGCAACCCTTCCCTCTTCATACAATGTTGCTGACCGGTTGTCAGGAGTCGTGGCTACGGAACTACGAGGAAAGCAGTGGTCTAAGATTTTGTCGTTGGCGCCGATGCATGTATAAATATCCCCCATGAAAGCGAATCGTTTATTACACATATCTAGTCTGTATCAATAGAAATATTTTCTTTTCCCCTTGCCCCTGCAAAACTTTCAATCGCCATAAAATAAACTCCAGGAATATGCATCAAGATAAAATTGGGTATCGGACATCACGACGGTGATAAGACATCAAGAATCAAACGAAGACATTACCGCAGGAACAGCAGACGTAGTAAAGTTTCTAGACGACACATTAGTCAAGTTCATCTTTTGTTGGCTCGGCACAGGGCAAGCTCACCATTCCGGTTTCCGCAGATCGCTGCTGGGACTGGAAGAAGACCGCTTCTTTTTCGTGGCAGGTCGGGCATTCCTTATTGGACCGGGGAAGCTAAAGTGGAAGAAAAAAAGAGTATGTTAGCCACGGAAATTGCAAGCAATTCTCTCCATGACGCGACATCGGGCTTGCCCCGCTCCTTTTAAACCGGCAAAACCTCCTCCTGGTCATCTTCAAACCACGCATCTTCAGGGGCCTCTCCGCAGACAAAACATGTGATCTCTTCTCCGCAGTGGGTGCAGAAACCAGGGAGACAAACCGTAGGATCAGATCCCACATCCTGAGTCACACCGGCAGTGTCTCCGACTTGGGTGTTCAGTTTGTTCTGGTAGACGCAGTACGAGGTGGCGGGCTCTCCGACATGGCAGGTTCGGCAGGTGAACATCAACTGGTTGTTGACGCGGTCCTCTTTCGGGTAAAGTAAGTTGGAGCTGGGAGACGTTAGCAAGAGATCCGGCGTAAGCAAATAATTCAAGATGGGAGATACACACCATTCGCGACAGAATCGGAAATGCACTTGCTCGGCGGCCTTAGTCTCGCCACCGGCAGACGGAGATGGGCTGGCAGACATTTCACGGAGGGCTTGGCAGGTCGATATAAGGAAGTGAGAGAGGAAGATCGGTGAAAGGCAAAAAGTGAAATAGTAGAAATGTACTCCGTGCAACAAAAGAAGAGGCAAGAAGCGGCGCTGCAGAAGCGATGGAAGTTCAAAGAAGTCCGCACGCTAAGCCCCATCGGGCAGCACAGCGGCGACCGGCGTCATCACGGGGGATGTTTGTGCAGTTGGCCCTGTTTGCATGGTTGGCAGACTGTCCCTCCCCCGCAATTCTTCTCCATGGCGTCGGACTCGTGTTTCTCCCCTCTTGGCACTTTGCATTCATCATAGAACTCACTGCCTGTTGAGAGACTCGTGCAATTGCATTCTGTCTGCTTTCTGTCACATTTCTTTGTCTCCCCGTTCCTTTATACCCACATCATCACCACCATGGTTTGTGTTCCCGCAACTCTGAAACTGAACAATGCTTATTCATGGAGCTTGATATAGGTAGAGACAGGTCTTCCAGCCGGATGGGAGGTCCGCCACTCCAACTCCAAGAACCTCCCTTACTACTTCAACCCGTCGATTAAAGAGTCTCGCTGGGAACCGCCCGCGGGCACGGACACCGAAACCCTTAAAGTCTACATGGCAAACTACCACAGCGGCCCCGCAGGTCGGCCTGACGGTGTCAGCCAGGGCGAGGGGAAGATCCGCTGCAGCCATCTTCTCGTGAAGCACAGAGACAGCAGACGACCTAGCAGTTGGCGCGAGGCGGAGATTACTCGATCCAAGGAGGAAGCTATCGAGATTCTGCGGGGCCACGAGCAGCGCATTCAGTCGGGCGAAGCGACCTTGGGAGATATTGCGATGTCGGAATCGGATTGCAGCAGTGCCCGGAAGAGGGGCGATCTGTATGTTCTGGACTTGCGCAAATTTTGAGCTTGTAGCGACGAGACTAATCCTGTTGCAGGGGCTTTTTCGGACGCGGCGAGATGCAGAAGGAATTCGAAGATGCGGCTTTTGCCTTGCAGCCGGGCCAGGTCAGCGGTATTGTGGAGACGGCTTCTGGCGCGCATCTTATTGAACGGTATGCTATCTGTGCAGAAGACTTGATTTCAGTGCTAATTCAATTGACTGCAGCGTCCAGTAAACTTGAACTCACGGATATTATACATACTAAATATGAGATTAGAAACTTGGAATAACTTTGTCACTTCATCCCTGTTTTCCTTTTGCTAGAAGCAATCAATGATATCTGAATGAGAAGTTCAGCACAATTTTTACGTACCATCCAACTAAAAGTCAATGATGATGATGATTGCATTACACTCGGATATCAATGCCCTGATGAAGCTCTTCCCGAGTTGCTAACGGCCAGAAGGCCGCGGCAGGACTAGTGAAGGAAAAGGAAATACACCCTCCTGTTACCTCAAGGTAAAGCTGCTTCGGCACCCTAAGTGCGGAACGCCTAGGTCTCTCGCTCCTCGGCAGCTCGCGTGTACAGGCGTCTATTGCGGCATGAATGCTAATGAGTGATTGATAAAGGGAATAATGTACTATTAAAACGTGGGTATTATTTCCCTACTACTATATCGCCGCAGTCATCCAGATCGCTTACTACCTATTCTAGAAGTCTCCTTTGACCGCTCTACTATATCCCTGCGAGTGAACTGTTATCGCTATCGGTGTTAATATAGCTACGCTATCCGGGGTTACTACAGTGGTTATTTTCGCTGCTCGATCCCGGATCCGAGCGCCAATCCGTCTCCTCTTTCGTGTCGTCAGCCCGAGGATCCTCAGAAATTGGAGGCGGGGCAGTAGGTAGGTAGGTCAACCGAGGATTGCAGCAGGAGCTTGGCCGTCCTGGCTACATGGTTCTCCTCCGTCAGTGCGGCTTTCATGTCCGAGGGCACCATATCTTGTTCCTGAGGTCCTGCCGCGCCTGACACCAGAGAACGATATGCTCTATTTACCCGGGGCCCCTCTTGCACCTCGGACACCGGTAATTACAAGCCAGTGACTCTCCATCCAGTGATTCGACTAGCTGTATCTCTCATTTTGCAGAAGTCTCAGACCAGTCTCTTGGGACCTGTGTGAAGAACCAATAAGTATTAGTAGTATTCATACCCTTTCAGAGTGCCTAGCTACGCCGGCTATGCTGGCGGAGGCCGTCCTATCTACCTGGCCTGGTCCTATACACCAAACTCCAACAAATGAGACCTCTATAGAGCGAACAGGCACAAAATACTCAAAGAGCAAGGACCCAAGCGCTAAAATGACCTGAAAAGCAAGATAGACGATGGACGACGGCCCCTGGCGTCTCTAGAGGACCTATTAAGGAGTGTGGGTGCTGTGCCGGCCGGTTGTCCGGCTGGCTGCGTGTACCTACTGAACTATCTTCCATCTCAATAGTCATTGCTCAAGTCAGTCAGAAGCTTCATCCTGTGGTCGCGGCCACTGATGTTCGCCTCTCACCTGGGCCCAGAAGTGAAGACGCACGCGCCGGCAGAATCATCAATACCCTCGCCTACAGGGCTAGTATGCTTCGCTAATCTATTCACTCCAGCGGCACGTCCCTTAAACGGTGCCAACCAGTAAAACAATCACGACATACCAAGGGCCTTAGATTGTTGAATAATGGTAAAGAAACCCTCCACGTTTCTTATCTGCTTGTCATCCCTAACGTTCCATACATGAAGATCCCCCAATATCCACGCCCCAAACACCTTTTTACTTTTCAACAAACAAATAGCCTTCCACCTACCAACCCACAATGTTCTGCCCAAACTGCCATCCCAATCACCTCTATGTCGAAGCCCGCATCCTCACGATACGTTTTCAAATCCACGAAACCCACGGCGCGATGGCCCCAGACGCAAAGTTCCTCAGCCTGACCACCTTCGACCAAGCACAACTCAAGCTCGTCCAGTATCTCAGTACGATTCTTCCACATGAGTGCCGCCATTCATTCGAGGCATACCGCATCGCCGCCCTGAAAGCCTACGACGGGTTCGTAAAACTCACTGATCTCCACTCTCTTCGCTACATGGCCATGTGTCCGCAGGATGAAGGCGCCGATGACTCCGATGAAATCGACTCCAGAGCTCACGCTGGCGCTGGCGCTGACAATCCATACGAGACAGGCGCACGGTCTCCGGTCGCAAGCTCTAGGAAGACGGGCGAACGAGCTCTTGGATCAGCTTCTCTGTGCCGATGCACTTTTGTACATAGACCCTCAATCGAAAATAAGGCTATTACGAGAAGGTATCACTCATTGAGACTTCATCTTAAAACTTGGTAGTAGAGGTCTACTTATCTACCGAGGTAGATAGACAGATAATACAAGCAGCTCTAACAGCCTGAAATGCGTACCAGGAACAATATGTCACACCCTGGAACTAAACAGACAAAATGGCATCCTTTTATAACAGACTGTTAACATCCTGGATAGCGCATTGAGAGTAGGCAGTTTTTGGCTGGTGGTGATAGGGCTTCTTTCACACCTGACGTTGCTGTTGTGCAACAATGGTGGTATAGTCAGGTATCCCTAAGTAGCTGATTCCCATTTGTGCCTCCCTAGGTCCAGAGCTTTAAATACAGGCCAAACGGAGAGAGATCAAGGTAGGTACGTCCATAGAAAAAAAACAATAGCTATCATGTTCATGTCAACAAGGAAATTGTATATGATTTTAAGGAATTGCTATAGTAAAATGTGGATCTACTCAAAGAGCCACATGGAATCGTTCAATCATGGCCGGTATCCAAATTTAGATTGGTTGCAATCCCTTTGATCTCAACAATCACCAGTTCGCTTGATAAGAAAACTGTTTTCTTTCCAGATGTAAAGCAGCACAATATTATAGATCTTAATGTAGAAATTATTATCTAAAGATTTTTTTTCTAAATTGTATAATATATCTTATATTAGCGTAATTTCTTTTATTATAGAGCTAACTGCATTATAGTTCGAGAAGCTATCTTATTGCGTGATGCTCACTTTGACTGGATTGTCTTGTCTAAGAAGTGGAGGATCACAATCTGATAAGATATCATCATCACCATCTTCGTTATCATCCACCTTCACATTATCCAGCTTTAAGCTCCACGACTTTGGAGTACTATTGTCCATCTCCACAGCAGTCCTTTGACTGAACGCAGGATGGTCACTCTTAAGAACCCGACTCTGACAAACATACCCCATTGGCGTGTGAGAGTATTCCCTTCCCTTCCTGGTCACGGACAGCCATTCTTGAAGGAAAGCAAGGAATTCATCATCCTTGGTCGTTGAGATCTCACGTTTCATGGCGCCCTGTGAAGAATTCTCTCTCTCCGAGCCACTGTGGTGAGCCGTACCTTGTCCCAGGTAATCTAAAATCTCCACATATTCATGATACGAGAAGAAGAGACGGCCGGACAGAAGTCCAAGCTCGATTTTGAGGCTGGTAGGGAATGTGTGACCCTTGGGTAAGGTGGGATAAGCGTAGAAGTCCAGAGAGTTGAAATGAAGCATGCTTTTGGCGGATGGCGCGGCGTATGCTAAGAGGTGCGTGGGTGAGAGCTGCATCGGCGAGCGATATTGAGCTCTGATGATTGAGAGCACGCGCTCCGCTTCCTCAGGAATCAGGATCATGGCGGTGGATGTGCTCGGGGCCCAGAGTATCCAGTGGACAGGGCGCTGGTAACAGGTTAGTCTAAGATATACGAAATTTTGCGTGGTAAGCTATTTTGTGGTAGTACATACCAGGAAATCCTCACGCCAGTGGTTTCCTTTTCCTTTCTGAAGCAGGATTGTCTTTGTGAATTCATCTGAGATGAAAAGCCTTGATTGCTGCTCAATCCGCAGGCGGTGTTTCTTGCCCAGTGTTGTTCTTCTGAGCGCCGTGAATGCCGCCTCATGTCCGGCTGTTCTTCTGAGATGACCCGTTAGTACAAATATTTCGATGGATTCATGTAATCCGGGAAAGCTGTAGTGTGGAAGACGAGTAGGCCGTTGGATTTCTCGAACTTCTTCAACGTGCAACATGCATTCGTGTTCCTGCTCAACTTCAGCAAAGGCTAAAGCTAAGGTGGACGCAGTAGCCGAGAACTCATCATGGCCGAGGCGTTGATTATCAAGATCCAGGCCGAAATTTGCAACTGCTGGATACATGTATTGACCGCTCGTGAAGGTCTTGAGCTTTGGTTTGGGCCTGTAAATATCTTCCAACGAATGTTCCTCTTTTTGCAGCAAGGTATCCAGAAGGGCCTTTCGGTGCTCTGTGTTCGTCAGAAACCTATCGTTCACGAAAGCAGCATTGGTCCGGCGACAGAAATCGTATCCCTGCGCCAGATACAGTGATTTGAGCTGCTGCTGGTGGCAACAGGTTTGCTCGAGAAGCCATGCAATCACGTCAGCTGAGTCAATTGCATCTGTGGAAGACTTTCGACGCAAATCCAAGATGCTCTGATGAACCTCGGGCGCAGCAATAAACACTACAGACTGCGAGGTCCCTAACTGACGGAGCCTCATTGCAGCTTGAACTGTATGGTCTTTGGTCTGACCCAAACTCAACGTCAGCGCTCCGCGTGAAGACGGCGGGAATTTCAAATCCGTCCCTCTTGTATGCGCCTCATCCAGAAACACAAGACATTTATCAAGGTCACTTGCAAAAGAAGAAGCGAGCAGCGGCACCTCTTTGTAATTGCGATCCATTACCCAGGGTTTGCTGCCCCGGTCAAAGTACACCGCTGCAGGGGCTCTGTAATCAATCTCCAGCCATTTTCGCGCAAGAGCTTGATTATCGAGCTCCAGAATATGCGCACCGGCATCAATTAGGATGCGAATATTCATATGGAAGAGCTTGCGGATAAACTCTTCCTCTGAGAGATGTTTGCCGTTCTTATGAGCGGCCACATCATAAGATCGATTTCGGGGATGCAGCAGGTAGGAAAGAACCTCCGCATTTGTGTGCGTTAATGCAGCGAGATCGTTCTGCTTGATTGTCAGCGGAAGCAGGAATCGATCGTCATTTGTTCCACTGAACCCCGTTGTGAGCATCTTCGATCCTGCCTCCTGCGTTGAGAACATTGGGATATCCCAACCGGACAACTGAAGTCTCTGAGAGAACTGTTTGGCGTGAACAGGAAAGACACAATGATCCAGGAAGTAGTTGATAATTATCACTCCATATCGAAAATAGGCCCAGATCTCTCGGACCTGCATATCATCGTCAATGCTGATCAGATTCCAGTGTCTCAGTGAGTCGGGAAGACTTGGCGTATAAGCTCCCCACCGGTCGTATTCTCCTGATGGGTCGTCAGATTGTGACAAACTGTGCAAGCATTGATGCAATTGGTCGACTGATAGCCCGTCATAGTAGAAGGCTAAACAGGTCAGCAGAATAGCTACATCGGGATGTCCCCATTCGGCTTGCTCAGAAGGAACCCCTTTGGCATGGAATGGAACAGCGATTGGGCTCCGGGCTGGGTGTAGACCATATTGCACGTTCCACCGTTTCTTTAAACACAGGAGTAAAATCTCGTGGCATATCATTCCGCGAAGCAAATGCAAGTTCTTAAGTGCGACGGGCTTGTCACTGAAGACCTGCACCGCATCTTCACATATCGATTGCTCAGCCTTAGCATTGCACATGAACTCCTTCACGGCCCTTTGATCAGGTGGCTGAATACAGGGCAGAATGTTGGTGTTACCAGAGCACAGATCACTAACTAGCTTTGTGTACAAAGCTTCCTCCACATCCGAGCGTAGAATATAGATGAGTGGGAAGCCACCGTTAGGGCGTCTCACTACATCGATGCTTCCTGGGAAATTCCTCTCAAGGTCCGCTAGTTGCTCTTCAACCTTCCCTAATAAGGCGTGGGCCATTCTCCATCGATGTGGATGACCATCCAAAGACAGCTGAGATCCACTGGGGTAAATCAACTGTGTTTTAGGAGCCAACGAGAGATCGGATTCGTCTATGACGTCTCGGCAGACGCGTCTCAACCAAGAGTCGGTAGATAAAATAGCACCAGCGGAGTTGAGCTTGGAATCTGAAAGGCATTGGAACCCACTCAGCCTGAATGAAAGGAAATGTTCGGGAAGCGTCATAATGATTCCTGATTTCTGTAATATCTCTTCGTGAAGCAACCGGTACTCTTGGATTGCTGCTGGCTCAACTGGAGACTTTCGGGTAAAAGGGATATGGAGCACCTCGCGGCCCACCAAATCTCCAAGCTTGGATTGAATGGTTTGTGCTGTCTGCAATAGAAGAGACTTTGGAACTATCAGGCGCCCAAGGGTTTTTCCGTTGCCAAGGACGCACAGAGCCATAGGCATGACCACTGATGTTTTACCTAGATAGATAGAAAGTTAATAATGAATGAAATATTTCTCAAACTAGAAAGTTCTCACCTTGGCCCATGTTCATTTGGAGTACGGAATTGGAACCTGATGCCGGCAGGATTGTGGCAAGTGCAACATCCACTTGCTTTTCTCGGATGAGAATGTTCCCATCGATCTCCATCAGCAGCCAGTCTGGATAGTCTTCCGGTTTCCAGTTTTCATGGCCGACATTATCGTACTCATCCCTGGAGCGCTGAGAGTCGTTTTTCTTCATGGCATCGCATATTCGAAGTAGCTGTTGGAATTGTGTGATTGACACACCATAATCCAGCAGGGCCTCCTTCATTTCAGGTCCAAAGCATTGCTGACTAGATGATCGTAGATGCTGGAGCATATTGACAGGAGTCATGCAGGGCCAGAGCTGTCCTGCGCAGAGCCACTTGTAACGCACATCAAACTTTGTGAATGAGTCAACTAAGGCTGAAAGCTGCTGTTCTACTGCATGTTGAACTTTGGGAACCTTCCCTTCCATCTTCTCAAGGCTAGTCAGTTTTGCACTCGGGCCCTGGTGCGCTTGATAGTCCTCTAAGGCCTCTACACTTCTCTTCAAGTCGCAGGCATATGCTTGTTTTTCTTTAGACGGTGAAGCCATCATCCCGTCAACCAGTGCTTTGAGCATCCGGATCTCGCGAGGGCCATTGACCATAGCTGAAGGTTTCGATCTATCAGCCATTGAATGGGATGCGTCCGCTTCTGACTCGTTACGCCACAAATGCTCAGACACAGGCTTTGGCCTGGCGTGTGTATCTGGTCCAGGCTTTGAAAGAAGATGTCCTAATGTCGGAACTGCTGATGTCCGAGGAAGGATCGGATATAGTTTTGCGGCATCTATACATCCAGGGAAAGCAGTTTCAGAACCAGCTTGGTGCATGTCTAGCACCTTCTGAACATTTCCAAGATATTCTTCTAGCTCAAAGTTTCGGAAAAGATGTCCCCAGTCCCGGTTGATTAATTCCAATGCATTTTGGGTATCAAAACATTTTATCCGAATCTGAGGACAGACAACGCTCCCGCAAGGCCACTGCTTCAGAATACCTTTGGCATATTGGTGCGTCTCTTGCCGGAACAAAGCATCAAATTCCTCCAAGGTTGTAGAAGAACGTACTCTTTTTTCCTGTATTGCCTGCTGAAGCGTATCGGATGATACCTCAAGGGGGTGGATTCGGTTCTTGATGAACTGCAAAGACGGTCTCCTTTTCAGCTTGATGTCAAAGTATTCTGCGTGCGCTGGAATGCGGAAAGCGCGGAGGTCGCCGTAAATGCAGATCGCAGCCAGTGTTCGCAGAAGATCCATATTCACGCTTTTTGAAAATGCAATTGTGGCAAGCTTAAACATCGTACCATAGTCTCCTTCGCTATATTGGTGGCATAGCTCGGTCAGCGGTCCCCATTCTTGGACCATGTCGACTTCGAGGATTTCGCTCAGCGATGACTTAATGAAAATCCCTGTACGACCCATGATCCAGGCCGCTTGATCAAAGGGTTTTGCTAGCGACGATGGAACTTGAATATCTGGTGGCCGGTGTATCAGATTATACACAATTTCGTAAACATTCTTTCTCCCAATATTCGGCTCACGTTGGTGGCGAGCAAAGTAAAATGCATCGACTGGCTGTGCTAATCCGTCGATGCGACACTCACCTGGCTCAAAGTTTCGACGACGAAGATGGTTCCTATCTCTCAGGTAAGACACACCACCTGCCTCAAGCTGCAAATGATAACAACCATTCAAAGCAAAGGGTTTCAGCCGCTCTAACTGGGTCGCCACAGCCTCGATGATAGGACGGTAGAGGTCACTTTGAATGGCCACAGTGAGATCCTTATCCCAAAAGACTTGTTGTTGGTGCTTCAAATGCTCGGGATAATAAAATCGCTTGGCAGTAAGCCGCGCTAGAGAAATGAGAGGCGCAGTTTGAGACACCCCGACAGGATTCCAGGGCTTACTCAAGGCAGATGTCAGGCAGGCCAGCGCTTCTTCAGCTCCCGTACGCCCGGTGAGAGTGTCAGGCAGCGGAAAAGATGTAAATGCATGCAGCAAAGACTTAGTGTAAACCAGCAGTGGCTCTGGTTCACATTTCAACCGACCCAGTGTGCTATCAATCGAATATCGACCGTACCTACCATCGTTCATGATATCAACCAAGACATGTGGCCCATGCCGACGGTAGCGGAGGGTTCCGATAGGTACAACAATGCTCCGTTGCATGCAGTTGGAGGTCTCGCGCATGACAAGTTTGCTTCGCAATCCGTACCATGTACCGGCATCCTGGTCTGGATCAATTTCTGCGTGCAATTGCTGGCATACTAGATAACCCCCGCCGTTAACGTTGAAATTCAAGTCCATCCGTTTCATTTCCACAGAGAGATTTCTCGACAGTGGCTGAGTAACTGTGATATTCTGTCGATCTTCGAACCCTTCAAATATCTTTGACACCTGGCGAAAGAGTTTGCCATGGGGGTCGACAAGATGAGCGGTCCTACGAAAGGCCTGACGAGCGGAGATGTCTATCACCCAATTGCCTCGGCGATTGAACCACCACATATGCTTCTTTGCTCGAATGTCGACCTCCTTCTTCTTCAAATTCAGCCAATGAAAACAATTAGATATTAGCGGCGCTGGGAGATCTGCTTGCGCCCCTTGCCCAAACTGATCTCTGTTAACTAGATGCAACACATTTCCTCTGACATATGCGCGGACAATTATTTCATTTTTGCTTCGCCCGAAGTGGACAATATGGCCGCCTCTTGGCGCTGCAAGTGTGAATTCCATACCTCGCATGGCGGACGGAAATACCAAGAGATGCTCTTTCCCGAATAGCTCCTGCACATTCGGCGCACTGCGGTACTCTGGCGGAAGCTTGCCAACGGGCCTTCCGTCCACAAGAAGGTGACCATCCATTGGATGGTAGTGGATTATCTGCGACTGAAACAAATCTGTCTCGGTAATTCGCGATTGAATCCACCCACTCGTCCCTGATACAACATCCCACTTGCTGTATGTTCTTTGACCACTGGTTGCACTGGGCCAAACTGCTTCAATAGCAAGTCCTATGCTTCTTGGGTTGCGCATAATGCAGGCGCGCAGCGTTGGGGTCATGGAGTATGTCATTCGAAAATCACGCACTAATATTGCTTGAGTTGTCGATGGAAGTTGGGCAGGATCTTGTAGGTTTTCCTGGATTGTTAGACATGCTGCGAGAAAGGTCTGCAAGTTGTTGGAGTCAAAGTCTTCAGTTTGTGGGTTTGAAAAGGTCCGTTTACATATCAGCGCGGCTCGTAATGCGTACATACTTAACCTGTCAGCTGCTTCAGTAGTAACTCCGCTTTGAATCTCGTGACGTAGATTCTGAGTCCATGTCACAGTGATATGCCGGACTTTGTGTAAAAGTCGAAGACCTTCGGTTTCAACGGACTTCGGCCCAAGATTGAGGATGCGTAGAATCAACGTTAGCAACATATCCATACAAAATGATTCGCGCCAGTTATTCGAGATCCTGTTGAGAATATTCTCCGTCTGGGTCGTCAGCTGATGACAGAAGTCGGCCTCTTCAAAGACTTGGTGCACTAAACGCAAAGGTCCCTTGGAAGGGTCTGGCCCAGCCTGTAATGCTACATAATTCACAAGGTACATTGTCGCCTCGAGACTAAAATTGAGATTCGACGAGCCAAGTTCACGCATAAGTGAGAACCACCTAGTCGCCTGCTCCCTCAGGAGGCTTTGGCACGCAGTGTATTCGTGCACCGTAAGATTGACAGGGCACTCGTTTTGCCTAGTCATTATCTCATATGAAGACCGATTCCCGGCACTCGCCGCAAAACTGGGATCGCCCTGGACATTCAAGAGAGCTAGGATAGAAGGGTCTGGGGAGAAGTGGTGAGCAAAAGTCACTCTTTCTGGTAGCTCAGTAGCCCATTGGCTCTCGCTTGTGTCGTAATAATAAAAGTCCGGACCAAAAGGCAGTAATACCTGCTTCCGGGAGGCTGGAAGGGCGGAACCTTTGTAGTGTGAAACAAGGAAGGACTTTGTTTTTGATGCCAAGTGAAATTTCCGCGCTTTGTGCCGATTGTATGGCACCAATGATTTATATTGACGCAATAGCCCTCGGCATGGAGGCCCTTTGTATACCACGTTATGCTCAGGCTTCCCGAAGCTGCTCAAGATTCTCCAAGTCGTGTCACGATATGCTGCTAATTCGGCTGGCATAGCAAGCTCAAAAAGAATCGCCCTTTGCTGTGTGCAGGAAGAAGGTGTATTCCCCTTGGGTAGGAAATCTTCGTGTGCAGAGATTGTCAGCTTTTTCCGCTCCTTCTTGGCTTTACAATGGGAGCAAAGGCTTCGACTTTGTCCATGTTCACGTGTACAGGGTAACAGGACCTGCGTAGACAGGAAGGAGTAGCGTGCATTAACTTCCTCAAGCTCGGTTTCTTTCAACTGCCGGGCGTGCTGGGAGGCTTGTTCTATTTCATGCCGTAGCTTGCCAAGGCGATCTTTGTCGGGAGAAAGCCGTACATACTGGTCCGAAAAGCCTCCTGGACGAGGATCCGAGAAGATTGTGACAGACTTAAACCGTGACTGATTCTCACGTTTCATAAAGTACTGCTGGATCATTTGCAAACGAACCAGGTCCTCTCGAGAGGCAAGCTGCAACACGTCCAGTAATTCCGGTTGGAGCCCACAGCTATACTCCGCCAATAGGGGAAATTGTCGCACGGCATTCATGTCCATCATAACCCACAGTTCAAAGAGATCAACCATCATCACGCTTTTTTCCTCGACGTTGTTTTCAAGCAAATTAGACACAGTGTCAAGATAGGAGTCTATCCAAGCCGCAAATTGTATACAGCTTGTTTTCTTTTTGCGTGGCACGGCCCATTCGTTTTGTAATTGATGCTGTAACTTATGCAATGCGTAGTAGCGCTGCGAGAACAGTTGATAGTCCGGGTTGATAAGCCCTGGTAGGCGGTTTGCAATCGTTCTTGGATCCGGTAACAGTCTCTTTTTTAGCGGTGACTGAAGAATATCCTTCAAGTGGTCATAGCTATTTGGAAGTTGGAGGCACGTATCATCTCTCTCTGCCCTGAGTGGCAGGGAGGGTATGCGCCTTTGAGTAGTGTCTTTGAATCTCTTCCATTCCTCCTCCATAGCTAGAGTGGCGCTCTTGATCAATATCGAAAATTGCGGAGAGCAGATATATAGCAGCTGGGTGTAAGTACCGCACGACATCCTGCATCGGTCGGCTTCCAGTTTGCTGAGACGTCGACAAAGCTTGGCCCGAAGAAAATGACAGGTTTCAACTGGCAATAATCCGGCCACGTTTTGAAGAAGACGAGCGTGTACCATCGCAATAAAGATCTTGTAGTAAGCCCTGCCTATCTCGCTTCCATACACAAAGTAGAGCAACCTCTGGATACAAACCCGTATGACCAAGTAGAACGGGCTTCGTCGCCATGGAAGATAAGCGTTGTTCCAACAAACGTCATCACGAATCCGCTTTCGAAGGACCGGCGAGGCATGTTGTGATCCATGTGCTTCCAACAGTGACATGAGCATCTGAGTGATGAGGTGGGGGGTAGCGGTATTTCGACGTTCGACAACGGACTCCCCTGCTTTTCTTGACTTTGCTGCAAAACGCTCGATCAACTCTTCACTGGCCTGCTCGAGAAAGGCTGCTAGAGATTCCTGGAAGGACGTGTCCCGGAACACCTGTAGCGGAATCGTGACAGCGTTGCCAGGATAATCGCAGTTTAAAGCACCGGTGCAGGCGAGCACACTGTCAGGGGTAGGCGACACTTCGAAGGATTCCAGGACAACTTCTTGTGTGCTTTGATCTCGTTCACTTCGGTTGTGTTGTATGTCAGCATAACGGCTATTTATCAACGAAGCGGAATACTGACTCGCGGACAGGGAGGAACAAAAGTCCAGCATTCTGCTCAGTAATATGTAATATCAAAGCTGTCCCGTCATCTATCGCTCCAAATGCATCCATCAGCCTGCATCGGTCGACGTGGCCGTCTTCGTGGATTGCCCTGCATCGATTTAGCGATCTTTTAATGAGTTCCCACGCATTCTGGCACTCATCCAGTGAAAGAAGTGCTTCCGCAGCCTCGATGGCATGGCAGATAATTCCACTGTTCACCAAGCCTACGTCCTTATCGCTGTGGTCAGGAAGACGAGGCGGTAGCACAATATGGTTGAAAACTTCCTCCAATATTCTTGCGGTCGAGCCTGACATCGTGTGACTAGATAGGAAATATATGAAGATACTGATAGAAGGTGAGCCTGATTCAGTGGCACTTGTGTGAAAAGAAAAAGGCGAAGAGAAAGGGGTTCCTAGGGAAGGGAGCTCAAATGTTTCAGCTCAAGAAGGATCTTGAATTGACCCATGAGCACGAGTGTGACTCACCTGTAGTGATTCTGTCACCATGACGAATGTCTCTATACAGAAATGCTGTTATTATTAAAATACTAGATTTTCTAAATAATACTATCTTATTTGGTCTATTTAATATAATACTATTTAGATATAGTCCTAAATCTGAATAAACCACGAATGCTTGACTCCGCCCAGAGGATAAACTCTAATAGTATGATAGCTGTAAAAAATGAGGATATTATCATCTATTAGAAGAATCAGTGATTACAATGTTATGATTAACGATAGTTACCTGACAAAGGGTCATTTTCTCTTTTCTCTATCTGTCTGGAAGACTTTTTCTATTGTTCTCCTTCTATATTGGATTTCTATCTTTATACATCTAAAATAGAAATGGCTTCTTTAACCACAATGCTCTCTTCTTTGGCCGGCTGGCTCACTCACATCTTGCAAATCCCTAATGAAACTTTATTGATGATTCTTTCTCAACTCCCACCATCACGCCTATATCTATGTCTACTAACATATACATCTGGGTATAATCTCCTTTGGAACCTAATCTGCCCCTTGCCCACTGTTATAGTTTCCTCGCATTGCGCCTAAATAGAAGCCTCGCATCAAGAGAATCAACGAGAGGTGAATGCCACTATCACGCACATTGGAGAAACCCCCACCCTCATACGCGACAATACCCACATAGCCTCTTTGAGACAAGAAACAAATACAATGCTATTGTCCTATTCTTTGTTTCTCTCTTCCATTTACCTTTAATCTACGTTTTCCTGGTCCCTAGTATTTAAAGAGCACATACCCCCAACGCCCACATACATTTACATACTCCCAAAACAGCACTACTCCCTACTACCTACCTATCTACCTACTCCCCCTACTTACCTAACTTACCTATACAAGCCCCCATCCTGATCAAACCAGATCCACACACTTACATTATATACCCCACCTCTCACCACCAAAATGTGCAACTCCCAAACCATAAAATACACCCTCTGCGGATGCATCGTATCCAAGGCGCCTATGGTCTGCGAGCTAGGCGACTCGTGCCCCTCATATAACAAAATGAAGATTGCCGAGGAGGACGCTCTTTGCCTTGAGTGCTTTACGAACGCTGGCAACGCTGGGGGACAGGTTCGGTGGTGGGGTCTGTTGAAGAAGTTGGATCTTGACGTTGAGGAAGTGGACGAGGGATTGAAGGAAGAGGATGGGGATGAGGAAGAAGAGGAAATGGAAAAGGATCAAGCTCAAAGTGATTCTGAAGAATGTGAAGAATCTGGAAATTCAGAGGAAGGAGAGGAAAAAGAGGACGAGGAGAGCCCCCACAAGGAAAAAGATAAGGCAGGGTTTCCGGAACTCGACTTTGGGGTGGACGTGTCGAGGGATTGCTATCCTCCTGCTGCCATAACTTTGGCGTATCTCCAGCAGAGAAAGGAGGAGCGGAGAGAGGCGGAGGTGGAGAAGCTGAGGATGTTGTATGGCGATGATTATTATGAGGGAATTTGAACTCTGCGGCTCTTCTTTGCCCTTTCTTGCTTTCGGTGCTCGTTCAGTACGGCGTTAAAATCTACTATCCTAGGAGACAAAGCTAGTTCAATGAAGTGATGTCGTACTTCCACAATTCTTATTCTGACTTCTTATATTAAATTTTAGGCAAAGCCTAAATCAAACAAGTATGTATCAAACGCTGGCATTCAATCGTCCCAATCGCGATGTGATTGCATCAATCATAGCAGATCTGTAGAATACCATTAGCATGTACCGCTGCATTCAACATAGTTGTCAGAATACTCACTCGAGTTCCACCATCTGCATGGCATTGGCCACCTTGGCGCGCTGGAGTCTATGCGGCACTCTCGGCTGCGAATCACTTGGAGACGCTGGGCTTCCAGGGTCAACCGACGCCGGAGTCTTGGCCGCGATGGATGTGGCATCAGCCACGAGATCGCTTGCAAGATCTTTGACCTGTAGTTATAATTAGTATGGTTACCCGAATACGCCGGTCTGAACTTACAGAATCAATTCGTTGAGTTATCTGCTGGCCATTCTCCCGACTTTCAGACGGAGTACTCTCGAAAGATTCGGAAAGCGTCTGGACCTCAGAGACCCACGATTTCTCCTTCTCGCTAAGTGGTCGACCGCCTGACCGAAGAACTCGGGTACGCAAAGCTTCGTATCGCTTCACGAGCTGTTCCTGTCGGTCCTTTGCAGCCTGCATCCGCTTATCGAGGGCTTCGTTCCGGGATTCTCCATTGCGTTTTTCGGCATCCTTACTTGAGACCTCCTTGATCTGTTGGGCGGTGTGGGCGAATTGTCTCAGCTGGTCCCGCATCTCACCCTGCAACCTTTCACAGCGACGGAACAGATCCGACGCCGCTCGTTCCAGAGCATTCGTGTGAGCAGACAAGATTCTATGGGCGGCAGCCACGATGTCCAAGGTTGCCGGAGACAGACGGACCTGTTCTTTCAGATGAACACGCTCGCGGTGAGGAACGTGCTTATCGACAAAGAACTCCAATGGAGACTCCGAGTAGAAGACAGCGGGCACCTGGTAAGGGGGTCGTCGAGGTGGGAAGACAGGAGACCAAGGGGTGTGGTCTGTCAGATCAAACTGTCGTCGATCAGCCACCGGTGGGATGGAAACCATCGGAGCATCCATGACAGCGGCGTAGGGGTGGGATGTGTGGTAGGTAAGTAATAGGTAACCAAGGTCGTAATCATCATACACAAGGGAAGACGGGAAGTGATGTGCTTGTTCTGTGGCGCCACCGTACACTCCATCTAGTTCAAGGATCTGCTCCCTTAAGGACACCGTGCCTTCGCAGAGAACCTCGAGGCGGAATGCTGAGCCTGACGTGTCCTCGGATGCAAGCTCTGCTTCCAGCCTCTGCACCCAGGAAGAAAGCGAAAGGAACACGACGTTCTTTTCGTTAGTAACGAAAAAGTTGTACGGCGAATGAGCATCCCGCGTAAATGTGGGCCAGTTTTTGACTGATGCTTGCCCTCCCTTGACGGTGTCCAAAGACTCTACCAAGAGCAAGTCAGACGGGTCGGAGGTTGGCGTTCGGAATGCGTTCTTTTTGGCTCTTGGGAGCCATTGTCCCTCCACGCCATCGAGTTCCAGGCAGACATGAACCCTACCACTTCCGGTCGATAGACAGATAATGGTGGCTGACAACTTGCCATCTCCGTTGTCATCTAACGCAAGGTCAACATCTTCACCCTTCATGAGCGCATCAGTGTCGATCTTAGACGCGGTCACAAGAATATCGCAGAGATCCAAATCCTCAACCTCATCGCCGGTGTCGATACGGAAAGGTCCCTGCAACCTAGGAATGGCGCTGGGATTGGCGGGACGAGTGAGGATTTCAGACGAGGCTCCGGTTTCTGGATCGGATTGAACGTGTAACGGGTCCTGATTGTCGAGTTCTGCCAGCCAGTCATACTGCTGCTGACATGCCACGAGCTCATCCTCGGCTTCGGAAGGATCTTCTTGCGATGCTGCCAATTTCGGGATGATATCTGCGGATAGCGAAGGCACAGTCGTGGCAGGCGCCCTCCATTTCGACGGAAGCAAAGGGCACAGGGCGTAGAGATCTCCGGGCTTCATGGCAATCCACAAGGTCATAGGCGCCCAAGCATCTTCCTTCTCACTGCCGCTACCGCCAAAGCAAGCAGATGCCACTTCCATATCGACATAGTCGGCAGAAAACCCCTTGTTCTTCCCAAAACCCGAGGGAGCGAAATCCTGATCCGACGAGGTGCCATCCACCAACTTTCGCAGGTCGATCGCAAGAGAGGGACGGTCAAAAGACCAATGGTCGTTTCGGTCCAATTCCCAAACCCGCACCGCCGCATCTACTGTGACGGTCACAATGCAGGCGGCCGAAGTACTGCTTGCGCCGAGTGGATGCCAGAGCGCGGATGCGACAGGCGACTCCGGGATGACATGCGTCGTCGGACCAAGCTGGTAGTATTTCACACGGATAGGGTTGCTGTCAGTGCCGGAGAGATGCGACGGATCCGGGAGCACGACGATGTAAACAGTGTGGTCTGCCACAACCGCTAGAAAGACGCCGTCCGGTGAGGGAATAAGCTGGCGAATGTTGTCGTAGACAGGGACCAATAGTTCCTATAATTGTCACCATCAGCAAATTTCAAACCCATTCATATCAGAGAGATCGATGCGCATCCCCATACCCTGTAGTGTACATCGCGACTGGAATCCGTCTTTTCCTGAGACCTTGTTTGCTGTTGCCACTGGTCCTTCAATCGCGTCAGGTCGGACCAGCGGATGCGGTTGTCGACAACCGCGAAGACCTCATTGCCTCGCTGAGCCAAAGTGCGCGAAGGTCCGGTGTAGTTGAAATCCTTTCGAAGTTTCTGGGAGGTGGTCTCGACGCCTTTTGTAGCTGTGTCGGCAAAGAGCGAAGCGCCGGGGGATGGGCGCGAGAGCCAAGGGGGGGTATAGCTGATGACTTTTGGCATTGTGGCGATGTGATTAGGACGAACACATTACTGCCCTGGAGTGTGCGAGATTCAAGAGAGAGATGGTCCCAAAGGCGAGCAGCTACAAGGGGAAACCCGACGGCAACAAAGACAAAGACAGAGAGGAGCTTCGGGGAAATTTTGGCGGGAAGCTGGTCCGAGCGCCCGCCAAGAGCGGCGCAAGTTTCCTTGCGTTCCCCGAGTGAAGCTCTGCCAAACACTCATCCTCCCTTCAGACGGTCCCTGCCACTCACTGATCAGTCAGCTGAATCCCCTACACACAACATGAGCACGTTACTTTACAACACGGTGGACAGGCTGGATCGCCCCAGTGCCTATTACGTTGGAAAGGTCGGTATCCACCCAAGCTGCACCTCCCAATTGGCTACCAGCCGTTTGACCTCAGCCATTGACTTGTTTCGGCTTGCAGAAGAAGCGCAGATACCAGGAAGAACAGGAGGAGCAGGAGGATCCCAATGCCAAGCTTAGAGGTGCGACAACGCTCTACGTTGGTAATCTGTGAGTTCTTTGGCCCCGAACCCCCGTGGCTTTGTCGCTAACTGTCTCAAGTTCGTTCTATACGACCGAGGAGCAGATCCATGAACTTTTCTCGAAGTGAGACACCCTTGTCACCGTTTCACGGGCTGCCTGCATGCGCTAATACACTGTCATAGATGTGGTGAAGTTAAACGACTCGTGATGGGCCTCGACCGATTCAACAAAACGCCCTGTGGATTCTGCTTTGTGGAATACTACACCCATCAAGACGCTTTGGATTGTTTGAAGTACGTGGGCGGTACCAAGCTCGACGAGAGAATCATCCGGACGGATCTAGACCCTGGCTTTGAAGAGGGCCGGCAGTATGGGTATGTGGGATCCATCTTTCATTCAGAGTGACTTCTAACGCTGCTCTAGTCGGGGTAAGTCTGGTGGACAGGTTCGTGATGAGTACAGAGAAGAATACGACCCAGGCCGCGGGGGCTACGGTCGGGCATATGCCGACGACCAACGACAACGAGAGGAAGAGGAGTACGGGCAAGGTAGGTGAAGTGGGAGCGCTTTCTATTTCAAGTGGCGCATGTACGGCGTTTGCATCATATCTATTCTATCAAACAATTGGCGCATCAAACAAAGGCTTAATCCAGACCGCTCAACGTCTCCCAGCTGGGAACTGTACACTGTACAACTCGTGCAAAGGGTAGATGCAGGGTATTAGCACTGTTCTAACTTGTGTCGACGACGAATGGAATCCTCCACTTGGCGCAGCCACCATGAATGGATTCTGGCATCGCCGGTCAGCTCGGGGTGGAAACTCGTTCCAAAGACGTTGCCCTGTCGCACAGCGATGATATCTCCGGCTTCCTTTTCTGAGTCGATGTTTCTGCCCTCGCTGGCCAACTTGGCAGCTCTGCCCGGAAGAGTGGCCAAGATCTCGACATCGGTGGCCACTGCGTCTCGAGCTGCAGCATCTTTGGCGTGCTTCGAAGGCGCTACCACCGTTTCGTCTCGCTGGATTTCGTCCACCTGCACGCCTTCCTGGTGCGGTAGAATCTTCTCTACCACCGGCGCACGGATGAAGACGGCGGGGAAAGAGGATTGGGGACCCGAAGGATCCAAGAATGGGAGATCCAACGGCGCTTGGAAACTCTCTGTCTGCCGGCCGAAATGGTTCCGATTCACGCGCACATCAAGACCGCCAATCAGTTCCTGGCCACCTTTCTTCGTCCGATTAGCAGACTCGGCGAGCAGGATCAGACCAGCGCAAGTGCCCCAAGTCGGTTTGCGATGAACCCTACCGGCGAGTGTCCTGTCAGTCCAAGTAACCTCTATGGATCAGATGAAGCTATGCTACATACTTCACAAACTCTCTCAACGGCTCCAGGAGATTCGACCGGGCGGCGACCAGGGACATAGTGGTGCTCTCGCCACCAGGCAGGATCAGAGCGTCGCATCTCTCCAACTCCGGCGGGGTTCGCACTTCGATGAACTCCCATTGCGACGAGGAGGCCAGATCGGTCGCTGCCTGTTTCAGCAGCTGGACATGCTCGTAGAAAGCGCCTTGTAAGGCGAGAACCCCGACGGTGATGCTCATTGACACTCGTAGAATTGAAATGTCCGACTGAGTCACGAATTGGCCACTCCGACTGGCCGGAGAGCATCTAAATAGGCCCGCTTATGTAACTGGATCAATGTTGTTCCGTCCTATCGGCACGTGTTGCCCCGCACTGATAAGGTTTTCCGGTGGGTAAGTCACATGTCTGGTGTCTGGTGCCTGTTATGGTTATGCTTGTGTTGGCTGACTTCGTACTTCTTCCATGTAAGAATCCATCCTTGCATCTAATTGCAGTCTCTTGTCGACAAAATTGCGCTTCTCATTCGGACACCTCTCCGCTGATTCTCCCAATAATGAGCCGATGACCAGACCGGAAACCTATCTCCTCTCACCACCCTTAACCCCGCATTATATCCACCGCACCGCAAACACCACCTCCCCATCTCCAATTTTCACCCACACACGATAAACACAATGGCGACAGAACAACATGAAGCCCACCACCCCCTTACCAGATGGTACATCGACACTCGGCCGCTTACATCCACCATCTCGACCCTCCCCCTCCTCGAGACCCTACAACCCGACGACCAGGAAACCGTCAAACGCTTCTACCACCTCCGCGACAGACACATGTCCCTAGCCTCCTACCTACTTAAGTACCTCTTCATCCACCGCGCATGCCGCATCCCCTGGTCAAAAGTGAAGATCAGCCGCACCCCGGCACCGCACAAACGACCCTGCTTCATCCCAGACGCCGATACCACCGCAAACACCGACAAACCCATCCCCGCCATCGAATTCAACGTCAGCCATCAAGCCTCCCTCGTCGCGCTCGCAGGGACAACTATCCCCACCCTCGCCCCATCCCTAGAGGCCACCATCACCCCCTCCCCCTCCACGCAGTCCCACCCCGGAGGAAACACCCCCGAAGTAGGCATCGACATCACCTGCGTCAGCGAACGACGAAACACGCGCTCTCAGCCCCCATCAACCAGCATCCCCGAATTCATCTCCTTCGTGGACATCTTCAGCGAAGTGTTCTCCGCGCGCGAACTCTCCACCATCAAATCCCTGCACGGCATCCCGGCGCACCAGAATACCACGGACGCGCAGCGCGTCGCCTACGGCTACCGTCTGTTTTACACGTACTGGGCGCTCAAGGAGGCGTATATCAAAATGACAGGGGAGGCGCTGCTGGCGCCGTGGTTGAGGTCGTTGGAGTTCACTGATGTTAGGGTTCTGGATCCCGCCGCGGCCACGGGTGGGGAGGGGGGTTGTTGGAATGGTCCGTATACGGGTGTGCAGACGTGGTTGGATGGTAAGAAGGTGGGGGGCGTCAGGGTCGAGGTGCTTGCTTTTCAGGAGGATTATCTAATTGCCACCGCGGCGAGGGGGGCGGGGGTTGGTGCTGCTGCTGTTGCTGAGGATGGGGGTGGGGAGGTGGGGAGGTGGTTGGCTATGCAGGAGATTGAGATTGAGCGAGATGTGAGGGATTGTGCGTTAGGGAGATGTAGGTGTTTGGAGTAAGTAGATTTAGCATTTCAATTATTTAGGTGTTGGGTGAGTGGAGTTGAACACGGAGATACACAACTGTATAGATGCCCAGATATATATCGCGGATAGCATTACTAAGACCAAGATAAACCCCACAAACTCAAGAATCCATATCATTTTGGACTTAGCACTATTCAAATGAAGAAATAGAGGTAAAAAATGAGTACCAATACAAGGTTTTATTTATGATTGTAGAAGAATCAGGTGCTTCAAGCAATCCGCCAAACCCTCGCTAAAGGCAAGTTCCGAAAGCCTTTATATGAAGCGGAAGGTTCCATGAAAATAAGCGGTATTCGCCATGAAATCGGCCATGAAGACCACGTGATATTGAAGATAAAAAGGGCCTTCCTACCCCCTAGTTAGCATTCAAGCAAGAATTCAAGCAAACTTCAATAAGTCAAGCAATTCATTCATTTTCTTCCACTTCGGTAGCCTACCCCTGGCACCCCAAATTCCTACAATGATTTCTACCTATACATAGACAATTCAAATCAGCCCCTCCAACCTCCCATATCAGTGGACTCAGACCCGAATAAAGATAGAGTACTCCGTACTATTGTCACTCCATTCCTCCACTCCTTCCATCTATGAATATTCTTCACGGTCTATATCCAGCAAGAGAGCAAAAGAGAGAAGCCTGTATTTTAACTTTCGAGTCAAGGGGTCTGATTATTCTATTTTATCTGTCTTTTTCTGTTTTCTGGTTTTCTGTGTTTCTGGGTTCAGTTGTTCAGTTTGTCTGTTCGTCTGCCTTCTCGCCTACCTACCTGCCTGTCTGCAGACGAGGAATGGTGTACTTTATTGGGATTAAGTCTCGAGTTTAGGATCAAGGTGATAAAAAGCAAGAGTAGGCTGTCCTGAGACTGAGTACTCGGTACGAGACGGCAGGGAAAGAGAGGAGATGAAATAGGAGCAGAGAGAAGGAAATGAAAATGCCAGGATGCAATTCATATCTCATTTCGCGTGGTATTTTCGACCAGTTCAAAAGTGCAGGTATTTAGGGAGCCAAAGCCGTCGTTTTTTTTAAAAAAAGGAAGGAAGGAAGGAGGGAAGGATGATATATGTATACGGATATGAATATCGTGGTAAAGACACTGTGCACAACCCGGACTGGGAATGGGTGTCGTATTGAAATGACATTCGCCGAGTAAACGAAGTCCTAACGATAAGGACTGTGTGTAGACCGTCTAGATCTCAACAGCGGAGGAAGTAGCCTTGGCGGCACCGTTGATCTCGGCTTGCGTCTTGTCCTTTTGCGACATCTGTAGGAGGGTCTTGAGCATCGATTGCTGAGTAGATTTGGTCAGGTCGTCGACGTCGGCGGTGGTCAAGCCTTCGGTACTGATGGGGGGAAGGACTGGTTTTATGTCAGTTTGATTTCTGCGTGTACTGCAGAGGACATGGAAGTAGAAACATACCCTTGATATCGATGGTGCCCGCGTTGAATCGCATATTCCGGGGCGACAGAATATGCGAGTAGCTTTCCACCACGACAGGAACAATCGGCACGCCGGCCTTCACGGCGAGATGGAACGCACCCTTCTTGAACGGCAACATCTCCGGGTCGTCGGAGTAGCTTCTCGTGCCCTCGGGGAAGATGAAGACGCTCTGACGGTGGTTGCGCATTTCATCGGCGGCGCTATCAAAGGCCTTGACGGCCGTCTCGCGGTTAGCGCGATCAATGAAGACGGTACGGGAGAGGGCCATGAACCACCCCAGGACGGGCACATGGCGCAAGGATTTCTTGGCCGTGACGCTGCAGTAGGGCGGGAAGACGGCGCCCAGCATGAGCACGTCCAGCTCCGACTGGTGGTTGGAGATGAAGACAGCAGGCCGGGTGGAGAGGTGTTCGTTGCCGGAGACGATCTTGAATTGCACGCCGGTGGTGCAGCGCATGACCCACTTGAAGCTGCGCGCGGTGGCCCATTGGGAAACCCGGCCGTAGCCGACGAGGCGCAGGATAATCGAAGCGATGACTCCGTAGGTCGCGCAGAGGAGAAGCGAGCCGTATGCAGCCAGACAGCGAGCAACGAACGCGGCGCGGGGAACCTTCTGGCCGATGGCGAAGAGGGACAGCGTGACGACGACAAACGAGCTGATGCCCGAGGCGATGTAGGAGAAGACCGACATGACGAGGCGAGAAGAGAGGGAGAAGGCAAGGGAAGGATCAAATTTAGGTAGTGAGTTTCTCCAGCTGGGGTCCGGGGTTAGAGAATCTATTATATACGGGGAAAGGGGAGGAGGGCTTCCTACGGGTGCCTTCTGATGTGCCTCGGAGAACCCGTGAATGATGCGGTCAGGCGGCAGACGCTCGGGGATGATCACAACGGTGATTCACCAAGGACGCTGGGTCATGACAAGGGAAAAGAGACAAAGAAGGAAATGGGAGAGAGGACGGGGCAGCCGGCAATAAAGATACGCAAGAAGAAGACTATCGAAGGGAACCAGCAGCGTAGACGGGATTTTCTTCGCCCCGGTGGTTGTTGGGCGCCTCACCGCCTTTGCTGCGACTCCCCAACCGAGGAAGAAGGTGGCCCTACGTCACTCAACATGCATGCCTGAGGCAACTTTCAATAGTTGTATCAATATCAATATCGATGGATTTGCTTTATGCGAAAGTGCCCGGCCCGACAGACCATATGTTCATAACTTCTGTCGCCCAGCGTTTTCGTCTCTCATATGCAGCCAAATGCTCTGCCACGACAATGCCAACCCACGCTAATATACAGAATCAATGTGCCTCGAGTCCTCGAGAGCTGGATGCACAGCAAATATGCACCCTCTACCCAACCAGCCAGCCAACGCCCGGAGAATGCTGATGCGTGCGCAAATGGACACCCAGGAAAGGAACCCAGCCAAATCAGACGAATACGAAACCAAAAAGTAAGAGAAAAAAAAAGTAGAGACAAGGAACGCCAGCCGTCATGAGTATAATGAGTTCCCCGGAAGACGGGAATGTAGGAGAAAACCAAATCATGCCATATCTTCATCGTCCTCTTCATCGTCATCCAGGGACTCCATGGCGTCCTTAATATACTGTGCCGCCTGTAACAACATCAAAGGTTAGCAAAATGGACGGTTGTCGCAAATAATTCGGGTACCCTTACTTTGGGATCAAGATTCAAAGCCGTCGTAAAGTGTTTGATGGCGTTCCCCTTGTCGTGCAGCATTTTGTAGAGTTTGCCCAGGAGGTAATGCACATTAGGCTCGTCCGGCGCCATGTCTTTGAGAATCTTCAGTTCCGTCAGAGCAGATTTCAGCTCGTGGAGCTTCATGCACACGCGAGCCTTGCGGAATCGGGCAAGCACAGAGTGCGGCGCTAACACGCAAGCTCGTCCATACTGGGTCAGTGCACCCCGGGGATTGTTCATCTTTTCCAACACGAGACCGATGCAGCAGATCAGCACAGCATTGGTGGGGTTGATCGTGGCCGCATTGCGGAAGTGTTGTTCGGCGAAATCGAGTTTGCCCATCTTATCGTATACCGTTGCCAAGCCGTACCACGCGTTGTAATGCCTGTTGTCGGCACTGATGCCGTGTCGGTACGCATCGAGTGCCTTGTCGTATTCCTCGTTGGCGACATACTCGTGTCCCTGTAGGGTGAATCCGTATGCGAATTGAGGATCTAATTGAGTGGCCCGCTTGAAGCACTTCAATGCTTGGTCATGATCCCGTTGGTGGGAGAAGGAGTTACCAATTGCACACCATGCCTGGGGTGACAGGCGATCAACATCCATCAGTTCGTGCGCCAGATATGCTAGCTCGACATCATTCTTCAAATGCCACAGGACGGTAGAGTAGATCTCCATATCTTCCAGGCGAGACGGCACCATTGTGCGCACCCGGACGAAGTATTTCTCGGCGTCGGAGTACATTGCTTGTTCGTAGTACGCCCGGCCGATCTGTGAAAGAACCCACGGCGTCTCGCGTTGACCTTGCGAAAGCGCGTTGAAGATCTGGATGGCCTCGGAGCATCTGTACCGAGTCAGGGCGAAATGTCCGGAGGCTAACTTGGCGAACAATTCTAGCAGCCACGTGAGGGCCTCTATCGACTTGGACTTTTCAAGCGCGGCGGTGCGAGACGATGCATGCTGGGTCCCGCTATGTGTGGAAGTGGTTCGGTGTTCTCGACCGTCACTGTCATGAATGTCAGCGGCCGGCTTCCTACTGCCGCTGACCACGCGACCCATGGTCGGTGCCGTCGTACTACGCCCCTTCGCTCCGGTAGCTTTGACCTTCTTCAGCTCGCGGCCGTCTTTCATGCCTAGCGCCGTCCCCGAGAATTTGCTCGTTGTCGGCTTGATCTGATTGAAAAGTCGTACGCTGCGGCGCTGCGGCGCCCCCGGCTCGGTGGGCTGTGACGTTGAGGAGTGAGCGACCTGACCAGAAACTGTGCGTTTGCGGTCCCCAACTCGCGAACTGGGGACGGCTTCCTTCTCTATCTGGGTGGTTACGTGCTCTTCCGACTCCGGCTTCGTCCTTGTTCTTTGCCTGATACCCGTGGGTTTCATCTTGGGAGGCGGGTCCATTCCATGATCGGCACCTACTGCCTGAATCGTGCGATTCTTCCGTGCGGGAGCAAGGGGCGGCTCCATCGGGGCGTCTGTATTCCCCGCGCCATGACCGATGCGGAACTCGTCAGATTCACTGCTTTGGCCCCCCGGCGTTTCCGTCCCTTCATGTACTATCGGCGCCGATGCTCCTGTGGAAGCCACGCTGACTGTACTTCCGTTTAACTTCTCCCATAAAACAGAGCTCCCGTGAGTAAGATTCGAGTCGGCTCGGGACGTTGCAGCTGTAAAAGGGTCCATGGTTGAATTCGTGTTTGCCTGCGATTGCAGCGGGCCGGCTGCAGGGGTGGCCTTATCGGAGGTGGCAAGATCGGCGTCCTCTTGCATAGAGGAAGTGACTACCGCGAGTAGATCGGAGTTTAGTTTGTAGATGTTAGGAACACGGACGTTGACACCTTCGAATTCAAGTCAGCCATCGCGATTTCCCTACCCCGGCTTCTAAGCTCACCCGTTTCACATAAGCCCATAAATGCATCCCACATAAACGGATTCAACCTTAAAGCCTCGACATAACAGTCTACCGCTTTGTTGTTCTCTTTGTGCGCGTACCACAGTTTACCCAGCAAGCACATCACTGCAGCTGCGTCCGGTAAATGTTGCCTGCGCGTTTCATTGTGCTTGTCTAGAATTTCAAGAAGAACAAAAGTTAGTCTTGAACTAGCAGAACAGGCATCGCGCCAAGAGCGGATTGTTCGCAAAGCGATTCCAAAAGCTTACTCCAATGGTTTTTCGAAGCCCATAGGCTCTTGCTCCGTTCCAGTGCCGTAATTCCGTCCAGCTCTTTCCCCAGATCCAAGCAGGCTTGCGCGTAAACATAGGAGCAGCCTAGGTGAGTACCCCGCGATCCGAAATTCCTGCTGTAATCCAACGCCGATTTCACTTGACCATTCAACAGATGGCATAGGGCGAGTAGATATGAGGCTTCCGACGTTCGAGGCTCGTACGCGTGTAGACGACCGGCAAGAAACAAGGCAGTGCGTATTAGGTTGTTGTCCAAATGGTAGTATATTAGTTGCCGCAGCTGGCTCGAGATGTGAGATGTAGATGGCGACATGGTCGCGGATAAAGCTGGAAAGCTTTTGGTCTCCGAGGAAAGATTCGCAGGGTCCGAGAGCAAGAAGCGGTGTCGTTTGCCCTCCTCGGGGACAAGGAAGGAGAAAAAGACCCAAGAACGGAAAGCGTTGGGAAGACGAGTTGGTCAAAAGAGTCGAAAAATCCAAGGTTTCTCAGCATGGGAGACGCATCAGGTGAATAAATCGCAAGTCGGGTCTTGTGTTCTTTTGTCTGACTTTCTGGAAGGTGCCGCGAGACGAAGGTGAGGAAAGCGCGACGGCGGCGAGAAAACTGCAAGAGAAAAAGGTCCCAATCCAGTGAAAGACGCAGGTAGTCAAAATACCCCTTTCAGGAAAATTTTTAATGTTTCCTTTCCTTCCCGTATCCTGGTTCCCAATCTGAAACGGACGGAGGAGGCGACCGTGAATCTAATCAGGGCTTGTCTTGTCTAGGGGAGCGAACGATCGATCGATGCGGGTGGGCTCGTGACGCCCCTTTGGGCCAAGCAGGAGCTCAGAGAAAGACAAATTGCATATCGAGGATGACAGAAGAGAGTGGGGACAGGGACCAAGAGCACACAACAGAGCTTGTCAGGAAGCCGTAGGGGGAGGGGGGGACAAGATGCAGGGTGCGATAGAGCAGGCGATGCAGACTGTCGTCACGACTTGTCTCTTTGTCGATGTTTTGGCCCGTCAACTGTTCGGTAGTCCCGTGAGTGGCTGGTGAAGGGTGCGGGCGCTTGTCCCGTTGTGGTGGGCAACGCCATTCCCTAAGCGGCCGTTGCTTTCAGTGCTTTCACTCTGCCCACGTTGAACGTACGGAGTACTCTCTGTCTTTCTCCCTCTTACTTGACTTGTGTCTAGACTCTAGACTCCCCCCTTTTGTCTTGCTATCCGACAGGCATCATGGCCCAGGTTAGTCTTTCTTCTATCTTGTCTTGTGTTGTTTCTCTCACTTCAGACTGAAGTCTAGAAGTCCATGACGATGCAACTAGCTCACTCGCTCCCAGAAAGCAGCCAAAACCCTCGCCGCGCGCAATGCCTCCCTTTTACTGCGCACCCACATTATAACCCTCGGCTTGCATGCCGTCTTTCTCATTCTCCACTGGACCTTTAACCGCCCTCGCTCCATGACCCCGTACTACCTACTAGCCTGCCCGACGCTTGCCATCGAATTCTACCTCGACCGATTGGGTCGTCCGCAATTCAACGCCGCCGACGGATCTCTGCGCTCGCCCGGGGAGGATCTAGGCGCTGCGGGGCTGACGGAGTACATGTGGGATGTTTTGTACTGGACCTGGGGCTGTATTGGTGCTGTCTGCGTGTTTGGCGATCGGGGCTGGTGGCTGTGGACCGTCATTCCTCTGTACTCGGTGTGGCTTGCGTATACCACTGTCACCGGGATGAAGAGCGGATTTGCCGGAATGGGAGGTGCCGGTGATGCCGAGCCTGCCGGGGCTGAGAGCAAGAGGCAGAAGAAGATGGAGAAGCGCGGAGGACGAGTGCAGTACCGATGAGTAGGTATAGAGCGGGAGTAACCCAAAATGTTAAATATTTTAGGACACGTTGGTTACTGAATGCATATATTCGTAATACTGTGTCTTTGAAATATGAGGTATGTGTTCTTTTGAGATAACTAAAATACAGGACAACAGATAGAGTGGAAGAAATAGCAATTAGAAAGAGGAGCAAACAGAAGAAAGATCAGAAAAACAGATCAAGGCAACATGGTATATCGTGATGTGCTCGTGGTAAAACTATATGGGGAATAAGCATGGTCGTGGGGATTCTCAGAACATTCAAACCAGAAAAGTGCGACTGGGGATATCACGCATGTAAAGGTAGCTAGATTAGACAATTGAAGCAATATCAAATCCAGAAAAAAAAAGACATCTTGCTTTTCGATGTTGACGATTATAGATCTTCCTTGCTGGTGGTTTCGTTCGCATCGCTGGTTACATCCTCGGTTTGCGATTCGGAGATTGGAGAGTCCTCCTCCGAAACCTCGGGATGCTCAGACTCAATCGGTTCCTCCTGAATGTCGGTCTGCGTAGCCTCAATAGCATCCTCAACCACATCCACAAATACAGGGGTCTCCGTCGCAGGTGTGGACGGCTCCTCCGTGGGTGTAGACTTGTCGGTTTCATCGGCATCAGTCGGTGATGCAACAGCTGGAGACGATTTACCATAGATAGCTTGCAAACGTTTCATAACTTCTTCGACATAAGAAGAATCCTTGCCGTCAAGTAGTTGAGAGACAAGATCGTCGATCGCTGAGTGGTTGAGAGCGGGCTGAGCTGACGCTTCAGACGGGGCAGGAGCCTGAGACTCGCTGGCTTGTTTGACAGGGACTTGCTCATCGGCGGCATTTAAAATGCTGTGTAACATTTCAATAGGTTCGTCAATACTCGGCTCGTCGGTGCTTGTTTCAACATCAGCCGCAGAAACGCCCCAAGACGGCCGCTCGGCATGCTCCGCATCGTGGGGTTGCTCTTTCGCGCTCGGGTCTTCATCCTTGTCGCCCGACGTCGGCTGGAAACTGTCTTCGGATGAACCCGCAGAATCCAGATCATCGGAAAGAGGCGCGTCGTCCAGGCCTATATCCTGCTCATCGGTGTAAGAGCTCGTAGCACCGGCATCATGATCTTCGGCGTCGTGATGATCAAGAGTTTGCTCTCCCGGAACCTCATCGGAGCTTGCGTTGCGTTTGGGGAGAGCGGGTGGCGGATCAGACCGTGTCTCAAAATCTTCGCTCACTTCACGAGCGGCAATTTTCCACCTGCCAACGTCCTTGAGCCGGGCCAGTTCCTTCGCAGCGCTTTCAGCGGCATCCATTCCGCGGCCCAAAATGTCATCCGACAGCACTCTAGCCTCCTCCACCTTAATGTGTTGCAGGCCGACGGCGCGGAACTGAGCCCTCCAGTCATCGAACTGTGCCTTGAGGGCATGGTATTTTTCCCAATCCTTGTAAGTGACCCCATCCATCCAGGCCCAGCGGATCCCAATTTCTTGAAGTCCCAAGTCGCGGACACTGTCTAACACGGCCAGGGTGGTCTTCACGGCATCAGAGACTCGACGCTCAACCTCTTCGTCGAACGTCCTATGCCACTGACGCAGTGCCTGAGCGCGATCACGGATGGCAATTGCAGATTCTTTGATGTCCGCCGAGAGCTTTGCCTGGGCCACTTCCTCCTCTTCGGGGGCCTCTTCAACGGGCAGAGGCGTGGTTAACGAGGTGATACGTTGCTTGACCTCAGCCAGTTCCTGCTGTACAACTTCTTCCAAAGCTATGAAAAGACTTTCCCCGTGGCCTTTCGCTCCGCTCGCTATATAGCTGTCAACAATCGTCTTGATGCGCTCTTCTAGATCCTCCACGCCTTTGTCGGCGGCAACGGCGAATTTTTGCTGCCATGTACGAAGATCGGATTCAATTTTTTCACGAGTTTGCGCTGCTAGTTCGGTGGGAGAAAGAACTTTTGACTCCGACGGAGTCTCTGACGCGGTAGTTGTAACTGGCGACTCGACTTGCTGGACGGACGACGTGGTTGGCTCGGGCTGGTCTAAAGAACTACGAAATCACAAAGATTAGTCAATTGAGCATAATAATACCACATGTAAAAAACTCACCTATCAACGTCATCCACAACCTGTCGTAGTCGTTTCCCCTCACGGTAGCTAGCCAGTCTCTGCCCAATTTTCACTAGCTGAGGCTCGACATTCTCCGAATAGAGGCCCGTAATCTTCGGCCATAATGAGCTGTTCGCAAAGTAGATCACAGAAGACCAGGTGGTCTGCGCATAAGGCATAACAGTAGTTGTGAGTATATCCTGACCAGAAGTGTAGGTCTTGCCGATGAATGGCCTGGACTGGGCGCAGAAGGGTAACACATATCCCTGGAGCACCGAGCTGAAAGCGGCGTTGGTTTTCTGATAATACGGCGATAGCGCGATTTCCACCCTCTCAACGTGGGGTGCGACATTAGCCTTGTACAACCTAGTCGCACTATCCTGGGCGGACTGCAAGTGGGGAACAACCTGTCTCTCCCACTGCTGTTGAGTGAACTGCTGAGCCTGGTCCAAAGCCGGGGCGCCGTACTTGTCATAACCCCATCTGGCAACATTTGCGGCGGGAGTGTAGACCTTTTCATTCACAGTGCGCGCGTAGGGGCGGGCAAGTTCGACATAAGGTGCGCCGTAGGCATCGTAGTAGGGAGTAATATGGGGCTCAACGTAGGACCGAGCGACCAGGTATGGTTTGCAAACTCGCGGGGAGGATTCGTTCAATTCGGACAGATGGAACGGGCATCGGAAGATAGGAGTCAGTAGCGCATACCAGATACACAGGCTAGAAAGCAAGAGTTGGTCAGTCCGACATCGCGAACAAAAAAAATCATATGAAGTATCGAACATACCGCACGAACACCCCGAGGGCCCACCGGAGAGGACTTCTCCGTGTAGATTTCACGCGGATCTCATGAGTACCAGCACTTTTTTCGACGGCCTCCGCGGGGCGCGCATCGTCGACGGTGGTGGTCATACTGACCGGGGCGATGCTCCGTCAGGCTAGTCAGTCCTAGCTCGCGTCGTGTCTCGAATCTGATGACACTGATTAGAAGATGCTTTATGATTTGAATAGCCCCTGGAGCATGGCAATCATAAAGACCTCAGTAGGCACAAATAATGCGGTGAGACTCACTGGCCGAGAGTTGGTTGGTTGTAAGCGGGTTCGCAACGGAGCAAGAAGAGAGGCCGCCGGAGTATTCGAAGGGACACCGCACGCGACTATGCAATCCTGGAAAGTCTTGGCACAAGTTTTTATTTTTATTTTATTTTTATTAAATTTTTGAGCAAAAGCTTTCCCGAAGTTGTGCACAAGAAATACCCCTTGGGTCAAAAGAATGTAAATCAGGGAGAACTATGAATGACAGGAGCCCTAAATAACTACTACAGCAGACTCGTCCAGTTGCATCCCCTGCGGCTGGTGGCACTAACTAAAGATGAAAGATGATGCATTGTGGTAATCCTGCTTCGATCGGTGACCTCATGGCTGCAAGTGGCGCCCCTCCGTTCTCAATACTGTATGGTTACACCGTAGATTTCCAATTTCTCCGCCGAATCCGCGGTAATTCTGCCGCTGTACACCGTACGGTAACATCACGTGCCAGCGACGGGGCGAGGTCATTCCAGCTGAGTCATCGCGCTCTTTGACCTGAACCACATTTCGACGGTTGTTTCCATAACTGTTATCAACCTGGGCAACTTGCCACAAGTTGGTTACGGTCGACTTCAGAAAGTATTCACCTTGACCTTCACTACCAGCGGTGTTTTGCTTAAAACGGAACTACCTGCGAAAACACCGTTGTGCTTGACTCACGTGCCCCTTATATCGAAAGTCGCGCCCTCTGCGGTTCTATGAACATGACATCTGGCTATCACTACTGAAGACGATCGGACCGTCGAACGACGTTGTCGCCAACATGGAGGGTCCAGAACATCAACCCCCGGACTACTCAGGCACGACGTCTTTTCCAGACCTGATGAATGATCCGGCCTATGCTACCAACGCCAAACGAAAGGGGAGGGACGTCGAGGATCCAGATACTTGCCGAATATGTCGCGGGGAAGGGACGGAGGAAGAGCAGCTCTTCTATCCGTGCAAATGCAGTGGCAGCATCAAGTTCGTTCACCAGGCCTGCTTGGTTGAGTGGTTGTCGCATTCCCAGAAGAAGCATTGCGAGCTGTGTAAAACGCCGTTCCGATTTACCAAACTGTACGATCCGAACATGCCTCGAAATCTCCCCGCGCCGCTGTTCATGAAGCAGCTTTTCATACATAGCTTTCGGACAATGGTGACATGGTTTCGGTTTGTCCTTGTCGCGTTTGTTTGGCTTGGATGGCTGCCGTGGTCGATGAGGGCAATTTGGCGGGCTCTCTTCTGGTTGGCAGATGGCCGTTGGTCAGGGAGTGATATGCCTCATCAAGGATCCGTCCCTAGCCATGGTTCTCATTCCGTGGAAGGTGTATCCGGTTCGCTTAGCAGTGGAGCGACCGGTACGGCGTCCGCAGTGCCGGCTGCTATCTCTCCAGGCTCGAGTGATGCTTCGGCGCCGGTACCGTCAATGTTTGGTTTCTCATCTGGTGAACCTTTGATGTTCAACTTGATCAAGAACGCTTTTTCGAGTCTTTTCTTCCCCGCGATGTCGTCGGGGGCTGGTCATTCGGACGCGGCATCATCGAACGCTACTCTTGGGCTGTCCAAACCCCGGCGTTCCTCATGGCTTTCCGACGTTAAATTCCTCAATTCTCTAACGCCATCTCCCACCTTCAACAACATTCTGATCGACACATTGGAAGGGCAACTCATTACTATCTTAGTTGTGGTCTCCTGCATACTGATATTTTTGATCCGGGAGTGGGTGGTTCAACAGCAACCAACGGCCAACATCGCGGAAGGGGAACGGGAGGCCGCTGTCCAGTTAATCGCTAATAATCGTCCGAATCAGAACGAAGATAGACCGATACCCGGTCCGCATCCTGCTCCAGAACAGGAAGAAGCAGAACTACAGGGAAATGCCCGTGAGTTCGATGAGACAGACGGGGTTGCACCTCCCCAGGAAATCCCAAGGCCGTTCCATGGCCATACGTTCATCCGAGACGATAACTTGGCCCACCCAGAAGCCGCGGAAGATTTTAGTACCCAGAATAACGACGGCAACGATTATGGTGAAGATGTCGATCCTTCAACGGGACAACAGTATTCCCAGATAGGTCAGGTCTGGCCCGGTACTGATATCTTTCGGGACTTGTGGTCGCGCGCTCAGGGTGATCCTGAACAGGTTCTTAGGCTCATTAGAGAAGAGAACCGGGAGGTAGAATTGGACTGGATCGTAACTGCGATGACCAACTTGCGCCAAAATCGACCTCCTGACTTCTTTGGCCGTGGAACGGCGACGCAACCTAATGGGATGGCTCCCAGCACGGATGCATATGATGCACACACGTATGACCCAGAGCCTGTGATCTCGGAATCCTCTCAGTCGGCATATGGATATGAACGGCCGGAGGATTACACAACGCATTGGGATGCTTCAAACCCATTCAACCCAGAACCTGAGGGTTCTGACCACACAGAGCGATCACAGAGTCCTTTCGCTTTCAACTTTCCAGATCCGGGATCAAATGCTTTGGGCCAGCCTGAGGATGATATCCATCCCACCCAAGCCTACGATGGCGAGCCTTATGTCCATGAAGGACCTGTCACTACCCCTGTTGTAGCCGTTGCTCCAGCCCCTGCTTCAGCCGAATCTTTCGGGCCCAATGATTCTTCTGCCGATAGAGCGGGCGACATACCAGAAAGCGCCCGGCCATCGGTTCCGAATGACAACCCGGCTGTTCCTACTCCTCCCAAGGCGATGGCTACTCGGGTTCTCGATTGGTTTTGGGCCGATATCACTCCAGATGAACCGGCTGAAGAACCTCCGCATGAAGATGGAGAGCATATAATTGAAGACCCCGCCTTGGAACCGCCTTTTGTGCCAGTGCAAAACAATGAACGCGCCATCAACAATGCTGCACAGGATAACCAAGGTCTCCTTGCGGATGCCGGACTCGATCCAAACGATATTGAAGCTATTGAGGACGGCGACGACCTGGAAGGAATACTTGAGCTTATTGGTATGCACGGCCCGATCTTTGGTCTCTTGCAAAACGGTGTCTTCAGTGCCCTCCTGATCTCATTTACGGTCGCAATTGGAATCTGGCTCCCCTACCTGTGGGGAAAAATTGCGCTTGTCCTCCTAGCGAACCCCATACAGCTTGTCTTTGGTGTGCCAATGACTGCAGTATCAGTTTTCGCCGATGTAACGCTCGATACACTAATTGGTAGCCTGGGCTATGTCATGTATTGGGTCACTCTTCTATGCAAGGTGTTCCTTAGCCCTCTCAGTGCCCTGTTGCCTATCGGAGACTGGATCCCACACACCAAATCCATCACCAGCGCTTCGCTTTCACTCATTGATGCTAGCAGCCATCGATTGAAGAATGTGGCTAGCGCATTTTTCGTGTTTCATGAAGCAGATGTTCCTATGTTTTCCGTTCTCTCTCACCAAGCCTTGAAAATTCACCAAGCACGGATCGCCACCCTCCTGCGATCCGTTGTCGTCGTGGTCAAGTTTGTATTGCATGATCTGCCACTTCGATTGGTCTCCCACGGGGTCATTGGTGCCTTCGCGATTGATCGTGAGTCCCTTGATCTAAGTGATTGGTTGCTTCAAACTCAGTATCAGATCAAAAATTTCATGGAACGCATCCCGCTGTCCTTCAATGGCACAAAGTGGTTCAAAGCCAACATGATGGGCCTGCCATCGGCAGCTACTATCACACTCGATACTGATCTCGCTGTGTGGGATACCCAAGATCGTGTCATTGCCATCGTCATGGGATACCTTCTTGTCTCGGCCCTGGGCCTTCTCTACCTACGTGCTACTGCTCTGATCTCTGGTGTGGCTCGAGGACAGAGGGTTGAAGGCATCATTGCCGAGGTACTCAATCAAGCCGGAGGAGTTATGAAAGTAATCCTCATAATCGGAATTGAGATGATTGTCTTCCCCCTTTATTGTGGATCCTTGCTAGACATTGCATTATTGCCTCTTTTCGAAGGCGCATCCATTACCTCACGAATTGAATTCACCTCCTCATCGCCCCTCACTTCGCTCTTCGTCCATTGGTTCATCGGCACCTGCTACATGTTCCACTTTGCTCTTTTCGTTGCCATGTGCCGAAAGATCATGAGGAGTGGTGTGTTGTGTAAGTGTTGTCTTTTCTATTCTCAGTGTGGAAATGACTAACTTGGTCCAGATTTCATTCGCGATCCGGATGACCCGACCTTCCATCCCGTGCGTGACGTGCTGGAGCGCAACATCACCACCCAACTACGCAAGATCGCATTTAGTGCCTTGGTTTATGGTGCTCTGGTGATTGTGTGTCTTGGAGGTGTTGTGTGGGGGTTGTACTTTGCCTTCGACGGGATTTTACCGATCCACTGGTCTGCCACTATTCCGGTCCTTGAGTTCCCGGTTGACCTGCTGTTCTACAATTTCGTCATGCCGCTTGCAATTCGCTCCATCAAACCTTCCGATGGCCTACACGGCCTCTACAATTGGTGGTTCCACAAATGTGCCCGCTTCTTGCGCCTGACCGAGTTCTTCTTCGGCGACAGACAAACGGACGAAGAAGGATATCATGTGCGGCGAACATGGTGGCAAATGTTAACGCTCGCCAAAGGGGACACTGCGGAGCCTGTGCATACTAATAAGGACGATCAGAAGGCGGCAGCTGACAAGACTATGGACGTATATTTTGCTCGAGACGGAAGATTCGTTCGTGCCCCCGCCTCCGACCAGGTCCGCATTCCCAAAGGCAGCCAGGTTTTCTTGGAAGTATCCGAATCGAACGAGCGGGTTGACGGGGCCACCGACGTGGATGAGGGTCTGCATGGCCGAAAAAATGACATGTTCACGAAGGTTTACGTCCCTCCGTTCTTCCGAAGCAGGATTGCCGCCTTCATCCTCTTGATTTGGGTATTTGCAGCTGCCACTGGCGTAGGCACCACCATTATCCCACTGATTGTTGGACGCAAGTTGATGTCGTCATACTTCCCCAACCGGCCACTGAACGACATCTATGCCTTTTCCATTGGTATCTGTATAGTCGGCGGGGTGGTGTTTGTTGCCTGGTACTGCAAGAACCGTGCTGCCTCGGTCAAAGACCGTCTGGGCCCGTATTTGCAGTCCCCTCGACAGGCCTGCCTCGGATTAACCAATGTAGCCATGAACGGTCTCCGTCTCATCTACATTTTCACGGCCTTCTCCGTGGTGTTGCCGTCCTTGTTCGCTCTGGTGGTGGAGCTTTATGTGCTGGTCCCAGTGCACACATACTTGGGCGGTACACAGGCCCATGTCATCCACTTCGTGCAAGACTGGACGCTAGGGGTGCTCTATGTTCAAATGGCAGTCAAATTTGTTCTGTGGAATTCGGCCTCTCGCCCCGCGGCCGCCCTGAACGGCATCTTCCGGGACAGCTGGTTGAAACCCAATGTGAACCTTGCCACGCGGGCATTGTTGCTCCCAATCACGCTTCTCGCAGCTGTTGCGGTGTCTTTGCCCCTCTGTTTAGGATTCATTTTGAACGCGACCATGTTCCACTCGGCCCCCGAGGTGCAGTCTAAAGTTTACCGCTATGCGTACCCGGCGACGTTGTTCATGAGCCTACTGCTTTGGCTGGCTTATCTTGTTCGTCGACAGGTGGAGATCTGGCGAGTCAACATTCGAGACGACGTCTATTTGATTGGGGAGCGTCTCCATAATTTCCGGGAGAAACGCGCAAGGGATGTCGGCGTGCCTCGACAGGTCATCACAGGATAAATGGGTTGCGACTTGATGAGATACAAGACAGGCACGCAGGAGTGGTAATCCAAAACACTTGTAGCAACACTTTGGTTGTTTTGTCTTATTTTTTTATTGTACTCGTCGCAAACCCTTGTGAACATTATTATTATCATTTATCTATTTTATTATGATGATTCATGAACAGAATGTTTAGGAAGAAAAACCAAAAATAAATAAAAGAAATTCAAAGCAGATCCTTCATATTACGTAGATCGTTGGAGCTAGCGGGATCTGGCAATCGAAGGTAAATGGTGGTTGCCTGATGAAGTTTCTTTCTGCCTACTACAGAGTGGAATCCCGTGCGAGATTTTCGCAGAAATGGTGAAGCCTACGGAGTACGTACACCTACTGCATTGGAGGTATCGGGCCGAGTAGAAGACAATTATGTATTGCTGCAAGTTGGTTAAAAGATCCGGAATCCGTCGTGTTCGTTCTTGCAAGTCAGCAGGATCATGAAGTATTTATTCATTAATCTTCAATACTTTTAATGCTTTCAGTCTAACCCGTTCAGCCGTTTTAAGCCTCGCAACGAGCAAGGCACCGCTGAGTCAGCCTGCAGCCAGACGGGGCCAATGCACGTGCCTCCCGCCAGTACGACCAATCAGCAACCGGCTATCGCCGAATCGCGGCTGCCTGCCACGTGACTGTGCCAAGGCGGCGCGGAGGTGTGGCTTGGCAGGTGAGGCTTTGCTTCACTCGCCACTCCCTATTGGTTAGGCAACAGAATTCCTTGCCCACCGGCCTTTCTATTCTTATTCCTCCCGTCGCCTTTTTGCCCCTCTTATCACTCTCTCGCCGATGGACTAACATCGCGCTTTGCAGACTTCGCTCCTAATTCATTCTCTTTCCTCCCCCCCCTGCCCCAGATCATGTATTCCTCCTGATATCGATGCTCATTACGTCCCACTCGCTTGAAATGATCCTCAATCCCCGCTAATATCGACTCATCCTGATCCCCGTTCGCACTCTTGCGCGCCAAGATGTCCGTTCTCCGTCATCATGATGGGTCCTACCTCCAGCGACGCCTCACCAAGATGTATACCGACACCAAAACATCGTGTGAGAGCGTCACCACCGCGTCCAAGGCCATCGACGACCCCGAATTAGTCACCCTCCACCGGAATTTCAGAACCCAGCGAGATCGACTGTTGGCATGGGGTCTCGACTGGAGCGATGCTAGCGCAGCCCAGCCGAACGATATCGACGAGTCGCTGACCCAGGCTGGCTTTAGTGATGTCGTTGCCAGTGTTATGTCGTCAATTCAAGAACTCCTCAACGAAGCCGAACGCTTGCAGCACACGGGAACCTCCGACCTCCTACCGCCCAAAGGTGGCCGAGCCGATAAGGATGCGAAAGATGCCCTGAGCCGTCTACCGGTCAAGACGCACTGGACCAACGAGGATATCAATCGATCGAAGACCCTGCTCTCCGACTTGACCTCTTGCATTGACACACTCTATGACCTGTCTCGTTCGCGGCGCACTATGGCCTCCAGTGGACAGTCGGGCTGGTCGCGGCAGTACTCCGCCTCCCAAACACCTACCACGGACTCCAAATCCTATCATGGTCCTTCTTACGACTCGAAACAGATGTATGCTAGCTCCATCACGAAACAAGACCCCTTCGAATACTCGCCTTACCCCACCCATAATCTTGAGAAGCCAAGGCTGGAGAACTCGCAAAACTACCTCATCGATCGCTCGGCGCTGCAGCTCTCTGGTGCATCCCACGACAACAGCCCTCCGCCGTATGAAATGGTCGCCGCTTCCACTAATTCTCGCGCTATTGGTCGCATCAAGACCTCGGCATCTCCGTTTTTGCGCGGTTCCAAGGACTCGACAGCGACTATTCTCGTTGAATTCACACCCATGATTCTGGAGTCGTCGGGCGCTGTCGCGGTTCCCAGTAACAAACGTCTTGATCATGTCAACCAAACCCTCGACCAGCTGGTTCAGAATGCGCGGGTTTCTCACCTGGGTTTGTTGAAGTTCCTGGGTTATTATATTGACATGCCCAACTCCCGCTATGCTTTCATCTACCAGATGCCAATGGACTATTTCCCGTTCCTTCGCAACCCCACCGATCTGTTGCAGGGTCTGAAACCGAAGCAACTGGTGTCTCTATTCCAGACCAAAGAAGATAACCAGATTCCCAATCTGGAAACGAGGTTCCGTTTGGCCTACGACCTTCTGATGGCCGTACTCCAATTAAGGAGCCAGAATCTGGTGCACGGCAACATCAATAGCAGCAACGTTCTCATCTTTCCGGGACTGACGAACTCTAACAACGACGAGGTTAGCCTAACGGAGAACCTTCAACACCCCTACCTGACGTCTTTCGCGCAATTTTCTGCCAACGGGTCTACGCCCGAGCCTTTGTCGTCAAGTATGTACCGTCATCCCGACGACAAGCGGTCACTTGAGGACGATGCTGCCTGGGCTTATGACCTGTACTCGCTGGGCCTGGTCTTGATGGAAATCGGACTGTGGGCGCCTGTAAGCCGCCTGTGGAAGATGAAGTACAACAACTCCATGTTCAAGCAGAGGATCGAGAACGTCTACCTGCAGAAACTAGGCCCCAAATGCGGCAGTGCCTACCTTCACGTGGTGCAGCTATGTCTAGATGCGCCGAACTTCCACCTCTCTACGCAGCCTTTCGACGACCTGAATCTAAGAGTGCCCCAAACCTTCCACTACCCAGTGCTGGATCTCTCCGAGCCCGACAGCATCTTTTCGTTCTCGATGAATTTCATCTACACCATGTCTAAGATCGCCTGGTCCTGCTGCCGAATTGATCTTTTTTCGGCGCCGAATGCCGACGAGCTGGATGATTGCCTGCCCCTTGCTCTTGTTCCTAGACCTGACGTGCAGGATTCAAAAGCGGCAATGAGAGAATTTGAACCCGCGCATACCCAATCCGTTCCTATTGCGGAGCCATTTCCCATATTACCCCATGCCGACATGAAGGCTCTTCGAGGCAAAATGGGTCTCGACGAGCCACAAACTCGTAAAAGGACTTTCAAGAAGCTCACCAACGTTGAGATTCCACAGGAACATCTGAATGTGTGGAATTTCCAGATGCTTCCCCGACTCCGAAAGCTCCTACAGAAAATCTTGAAAGACTCCTCCGAATCGTGTGGTGTTACTCTCATGATGACCGGCGATGCGCCGGAAAACGCTCGGACCACGATCTGTGTGACTTGCGCTAGCGCGAAGAAGGTCCGTGCGGCGCTAAAGAAGTATTTCCCGCTCGAAAGCGAAGATTGGGATCTTCTTGTGCTCCGGGGCGACATCCAACGATCCAAAGTCCCACGAAAGAAGCGCCGCAGGCCGGCGAAGACTGGACCGGAGAGAGCAGACCCGCATGGCCCTTCTTACCAAGACCCAAACCCTTGTCATCAGCAACGGCCTCTGTGCGGCGCATCCATGGGGGCATTCCTGAACGAGGAGCATCTGCCTCCGGTGACATACGGTGGCGCCATACTGGTAGATGGCATGCCCTATGGGATGACCGTTCACCACATGCTCGAAGCACCCAGTGACCAGGAGGATGAGGATGAAGACTCTGGCGGGCCCTTGCGGTCGGCTGGCAATTGGCCGCAACCGTCAGCTCCGCAAGATGCGGAATTCATGTACAGCTGGGCTGATGAGGAAGGGCCGTCTGACGTCGACCTTGAATTTGAAATCTCGGAAGACGAGGACGGGGATGGACATTCCTTAGATGGGAATTACGAGGAGTTTTGCCTGTCGGAGGGCTATTCATCAGACGAGGACGCTTTCGGACTTGACGACGACGAGTACGAAGATGAGGATGCGGCGTCCATCGGTGACACGGCGGGCATCGAACCCGGCGATGAGCCACCTTTATTCGTCACGCAGCCCGCGATTGACGATGTTAGAGAAGACTTCTTCCCGTCTCCCGAAGACCGCGACGATGAACACTTGGCCTCTCACTCTTTCGGTTTCGTTCACGCGTCATCTGGTGTTCGACGTTGGACACGAAAAGGGATTAAACATGAGATTGATTGGGCATTGATCAAAATCAACGATGATCGGATCGATGTTCGCAACATCGTTTATGACAAAGCATCAGCATCCAGGCCAAATGCATCCAGGCGACGATACGGTGACCGCAGTCCACTTCCACAGGGCGAAGTCATCTACTTGAATGACATCGCACGGTTAGAAGATATCGGCGGCTTAAATGTGCACTGTTGCGGTCGAACGAGCGGCCTGCAAACCGGACAGATCTCACGGGCAATGACAATCGTCAAGCTGCACGGTCGACAGACCTTCTCGACGAGCTTTTGTGTGGATGGGAATTTTGGGGGTAAGTAAGCACACCACAGTTCACTACGCACTCTGGTCATTTATCCAAGCAACCACACGCTAACTCTCCTTGCTTTAGTCCCCGGCGATTCAGGCGCATGGGTCTTCGAGCGGTCGACTGGCCGTGTCTGTGGCCACGTTCTAGCCTGGTCCGACAAGAGCCACACGGCCTATATAGCGCCCATGGAGGTCCTCCTCGAGGATATCGCGCGCACTCTCAACGCATCATACGTTGCCCTCCCAGGGGGCCCAGATGGGTCGCTTGCATACGCCATGCCTCATTCGAACACCCTCGAGCCTCAGAACCCGCGCTACCGCAATCCCCTTCCACTCCCGGATCAGATTCCCGTTGACATCGGGCGACTCCGCATCGACGATCCCAGCATGGGGCCTGTCAACACCAGTCGCGGTCTACGAGAGGTCCCGTATCGGGGCATGCCGCCTATATTGACCCAGCCTCGCAGTCTAGAAAGACAGATTGCTTGAGGAGTTTGAGTCCGCCAACTACTTATCCCCTTGTCTCCTTATACCTGAATCTCCTTATACCTGAAGAACCCATACCTCATGTTCATCCACCTTCCTTTCCTATAAAATAATACCCCTTGTCTAATTTTGCTTCACGTTTATATGAATGACCTGTGAACGAGCGGATAGGGAATCCTTTCATTTCCTGGTTCCTTTTGTCTTTTTGTTGTTTTGTTCAGTCCAATCCAATAATACCCCATTCTGCGTTTTCATTTTTGTGTTTATTATTGTGGTTCTATCTCTATCACAGGTCTCCTATCTACTGCCTACCTACCAGTTAGTTACTAGCATATAGTACGTGAGCAAGGCTTGACTGGGTTTGGACTCTATCTGTACAACAGTAGATACCCTCCCGAATACACATCTTAGTAGCTATGTCAACCAAAACTAATTGACTATCATGAAAGTTCTAGATGTAGAGAGGCCACTCCAACGATATAAACTAAACAATAAATAACTTTCTGCTGTTGCATCCATACATAAAGGGAGCAAAGGGCGAAGCTCTTGGCTGCTTGCCCGTCAGGTAGAATCCTATGACGTCTACAATAATCTGATGATCATCCCTTCTTCTCTTACTTCCTGGAGATGCACTCTTGCAAGTAGTTTCGGCAGATCCATCGATTATAGTGGAACCCTTGAATTCGAACGAGCTAGCATAGCTATAAGATCAAAATAATCAAGCAACCTGGGCCGGCACAATCGGGATATTTTGAAGAAACGATAATCCACCTCATTCTATCCATTGGTGTTTGGGGGGAATGTCGTTCCAAAAAATGGAGAGCAATTGATATACTTGCCATCTTCTTTGAAACCTCCAGGAAGATCTATCCACTACACCGTCACTACCCTACCATCGCGCAAGGGTTTCCGCCGTTGGCTCAAAAGGCTCGTCGTCAATCTTCACGCCATTCTTTATATACCACGCCCCGAGACCATAATCCACGCGAAGGCGAGAAGTCGTGCGCCATTTGCAGCTTGAAAGTCTATTGGTATCTCCTAGATCTCGCGAAACGCACATGTCAATATCTGGGTCGTCACCCGTGAAGTAAGTCACTTTTGCAGAGCACTTGGCACACTGTCGGTCCAGTCGGTAGTTCTCATAATATATGATATTGACGAGATCAAGGTGCGGACAGACAAATATAGGTTCCATCTGAGCACGCGCTGGCCCAGTATAGGAGCGAGTTTCTCGGGCGACTGACGCCTCAGTTTGCATGTGTATTTGATATCTCGACCAGGCGTATATGTGATTGTTCGACAGTTCCAACTCCACCCTGAGGAGGTCCCCTGATACGTCCGCATGGTGTGTTATCGAACAGTGATGGTGAAGCTCGCGTGACCCACCTCGATACTGAACCCGAAATGCCTCGCAAGAGCGCGTCTTATGAACTAGGGTTCCTGTCTGCAGCCACGTGGCAAGTTGCTCTATGTAGAAGAGAGTCAATGCGATACAAGGACACAGATCGACCACTGACACCATAGTGGGACTTGAGAAAGAATCATTAATCAAATTTCGTTGGGGATTTGCAAGATCCTGGGCTCTGGTTCCTGGGTGAGCCAGTTGGCCAGAGAAGAGAGCATTGTAGTTAGAGAAGCCATTTCTGTTTTGGGTGTATGAAGATAGAAATCCACTATAGGAGGAGAACAATAGAGAAGGTCTTCCAGACAGACGGAAAAAAGAGAAATTGACCCATTGGCACGAGTGTGACTCACCTGTAGTGGTTCTGTCACCATGACGAATGTCCCTATACAGAAATGCTGCTGTCATCAAGATACTGGACTTTCTGAATGATGCCCCCCCCCCCCCCCTTTTTCGCCTATTCAGTACAACAATATTTGGATATAGTTCTAGACCTGGATAATCCACGGGTGCTCGACTCCGCCCAGAGGATGAACTCTGAGGGTTAGTATTACGGCTGCAAAGGATGAGGGCATATCACCTTTTGGGAGAATCAGTGGTCACAATGATATAATTCACGATAAAGAGTCATACAAGAGGTTGCCTGGCCTGGGTTCGGGCATCACCATTACGCGAGTATGACTGTTTCATACTATAAAATAATTCTCCTGTCACCATCCCACACTAGGTTTTACATATCCTCTCTCCTAGTCCTAAGCTGCTGCGCTCTCGTGTTGGAGACTCTCACGTACCTCTTCTCACTTTTATCTCCTGAAGCTCTACATACGGAGACTGCTATATCTTTCTTATCACACACTCACTACTTTACTACTTCACTACTTCTCTACTTTCAGAATGCCTCTTCCACGACCACCAAGATTTCTACTCTTTGGTATAATTATGGTTACTCAGATAATTCATTCGCGCGATATCACTGAAAGCTTTAAAAGAATAAGCCTTCTCGAAGAACAATTAGCGCAGTTCAAAGTCGCTAAGGATGAAGAACAGCGCAAGAAGGATTAGACTCTACTTTCTTGTTCCTCTTCAAGACTACGCATCTCTCGTCCTCAAGCACTACCAATACCATTACCACGACCTTATGTCTATGTGGCAGGGTCTCCAACCATTTGATTGTTTCTTGGATGTCGGCCGCGCTGCCGGTCTGGCTCATGTCGCCGGCGTGGGTCAATATGTCGCCGTCTGGAACGGGGCATTGCTGCGAATGGGTATCAGAGAGACAGACGATGCGGGTTTGATGACTTCTTGGACGACCCCAAGAGGCAAGGATCTAACTTAGGTATGTCAGAAAAGTATGGCTGGTTTCAGTGATAGCCTGGAGGAAGGAAGAAAGGGATGCGTTTGAATTCATATTGCTTGTTTAACGAGGAAATGGGATGGTTATTTCGAGAGATTTTGTGCTCTTTTATGCAAGAAGGTCAGTCTAGACAGCTTTCGATGACGCGGCAAATGGTTCCTTTCTTCCCCTCGTCTTGCCAGCCGAAGTGGTCGGCCGATGGAGATGGAATTCATTCGAACAGAAATTACGCTCCTCTTGTCTCCATAGTGTCAGCGTCTACCGGGGTGCGACTGTCATCAATAATTGACCGTATGTTTAGGATTATTGAACATGGAGAAGGTCTATATTATTACGACGTAGAACCCTAGTAGCCCGTTTGGAAAGTTTCCTCCATTTAATACGCAATTTATGGGGGAAAAGAACAAGGAAAGACTGCGGAAGAATGTATTGCTATGTAACAGTCCGATTGAGATAGATATGAAGACATAAACAAAGAGACCAAGCATTATCAGCAATGATATAATGTGTACTTATCATTACGCCTCCGCATCTCCTCCACTTCTTAGACAAGGCAATAATACAGTCAAAGCGAGCACCACACAATAAAGCATCACTTGGTCGTTTCTGACCTCACGCCACCTGGACTCGCTCGGATGTCCAATCTTCTACATCCTAAGTCGCTTCCTGCTACATGATGAAATTGTCTTCAACAGGCGTAGGTAAGGATTATTTCAATCGAAAGCTGTGGGATACTATTCTTTCTATCTCTACGAAGGCCAATTCACTTGACTTCCTCAAGATGCTTGACAACTCGACCCTTCCTACCTTTCCTACCCTTTGCCTGCCACCTGCCGTCTTGAAACTTAACGCCGCGCCTTCCATATAGAGATTATGGGAGTGATAAAATGATGATCGTATGTCCCCAAGAAGCTTCTCTTCTTTTTCTCCCCATATCTAAATCGCGAAATCATGCCATTTATGTTCTTTCGTCGTTTTCCAGTGCTGAGGCACCTTTACTACCATCCGGCCCACCGCGAGTGGGTTAGGGTGGCCATCGCCGGAGCGACAGCGTGGTCTGCAATGAGGGAGCGAGCTGCACTCAGCCAGCCTCAAACACCCGGGGTGCTTGCATCCCGGGTGGTCAACAGATCGTCGCTGAGTGGTCCGACGGCTGAGGAGCTGATGCTTCTCAACGTTGGATGAGTTCATTGCGGTTGGACAGCCAAGATGTGCTTTCGATCAAGGCGGTTACAGGAGCCATAGGGGCCTGTATTCCGGCGGACATCGTCTCTCACTTGTGAAGGCGGCTACAGGAGCCATAGGGGCCTGTAGTCCGGTGGATCATTCCCGTTGATGCCATGGTGTCTCGATGTCCAGCACTTCGCGATCTGTCCCCGTATTACTATCAAAAAAACAAAAAAAAATTTGAAAAAAAACAAAAAAAAACAAAAAAAAAGTTTTACCTTGCTCGATGGATGGGTGGTTGGGCCGGGCTTGGGAAACGCATGAAGTATCATTCAAGGTGAGAGTATCCACATCCAGCAGTTGGACTGGCTAACCATGTTCATATGCAACTCTCCCGGTCAAAGATCCTCCCTCAATGTCAGTATACTGGGGTTCAAATACTCGTCCGACCTCGCTTCATCCCCGAGGGCGATGTATCACCACCACCTCCGGCATGGCCCCAATGAGCTAGGTCAGAAAGTCCCTATACCTCTACTACAACTCATTTCTGCATGGCTGAACTAACTCGTATTAGTGGCCCGAACCCATGTCTTTTGCGTCCCATGGGATATACCGCACCGTAAATGACGATTACGGTGTGAACAAGAAACGCAGCTCCGGATCCTTGCCCTCCATGGACCATGGAGTCCTTGAGTCCTTGACAACACGAAACACAAGCCGGATGCGAACCATAACAGCTCGACATCTCTCCTGTCCGTGCTCCCTTCTCCGCATTCTCTCTACACTGCGCCTCTATCGACCCCCTCCTCAACTGGCCCGCTCTTCATCACCAAGGCGCCCTAGCCGTCATCCACCCGCCCAAGATACCCCCCGAGGTACTCTCCTTCACGGTGAATCAGTCCGCGTACGAGACATATGTGGATGAGTTCCAGGATGAGGTGGACCGGTACATCACGGGCGTTTACGAAGCATATGTGAAAGCGAAGAAGAACTTGGATGAGACAATTCGGAAATCGGAGATGGGGGAGATGAACATTCGCATGTGGAGACAGTTCTGGGAGGAGAGGTTCCTGGCGGAGAATGAGAAGTGGGAGGCGGATTTGAAGAATGTGGTGTTGCCGCAGTGGGATGAAGTTGTGGATGGGTTGTATCAGGCTATTCTGGAGAGGGTTGAAGGGGCCGAGAGAATGATGGGTTTGTTGCAGGCTTCTGAGAGGGAGGGCGAGGGTGGTGAGGAGAGTGATGATGGTGATAGAGGTGAGTGCTCTTTGTGAGGGAATAAATGATCATCTACTGATCCCGTTCTAGGTAGCTTCTCGAGCTATGATGCAGTCAGCTCCGTGGTGGAAGATATCGCACTGGTGTAAGGTGTGTTGCACAGTTTGGAAAAAGTCCTTAGGTGATGATTTCTACATTGAGGTCTATGATGTTGTGCTGCTTTACATCTGGAAAGAAAACAGTTTTAGTGCCATCAGGAGGATCTACGCTATACCGCCGTCTATGTAAATAGCAGAAATACTAAAGCATCACTGTCAGATTACCAATATTCTGTCACCTTTCCACTCCACTAAGATTATGCGTGCTCCAGCTAAGCCTCATCGAAAAGACTCAAGTGAGCCAGGGAATGTAAATACCAATATATGGCCTTCTAAGTTACCTCATCCGGTTACAAATGACGTTTAGCTATTATTTTACCTACAAGCCGAAGCGGACACAGACAAATGATAGCGAACTGCGGTAGCTAAGTTTCTTTCGAATGTATCAGTATTTGATCACCAATTGGGCCGAACCACCAGACGATTGTGCCACATTGGGGGAGCTTTTGCACTTGATCGGGTTCCGTGCTAAGCTCAGGGCCATGGGTCTCGGTTCGGACATCCTTGATATAGTTCTGCCCATCGAAGGTACCGTGTTCGATCAATGTAGGCCTTAGAACCTCCTGTGCCAAGTCACGGTCCCAACGTATCTGCCCAATTGATTCAATATGGTCGTCACTGTAGAACAAGAGGAGACTCGGACAAGGGCAATGTGGCCGATTCCGGTCCTTGCAGACCTGTACCTTGATAAGGCCTTCAAGTGAGGCTCTTGTCACGTACCAGCACCTCGGCCTTATCTCTTGGTCGGGAGAGAGCGTTGGAGGTTGGATGTCAATATCCATAGGCGGCGATTCCAGAGTATTTCTGAGATGCAGGCCACTGCAGGTCACTCCAAATTCTGTGATATATCTGGAGTCTGGATCAAGTCCATCATGAAAGATTCCCGAGATAGCACAGTCGTCATCGTTAACCAAATTACAAAACTTGTGTTGGTTTATGCTTTCGCCCAGAGACCGAGACCCAAACGTGACAGTTCTTGCTAGAGATGTTCGAATCTGACTTGTCAGACATAGAAGAGGTATTTCAGAGCGTAGACTTACGACCAAGACAGGCTTTGACGCTTTAACGTTCCCGAAAGTGAACCTCCTGATCCAAGCTGATGTAATGTTTTCACTTCTGTTCAATGGGAAGTATATCCAATACTTATGACTTTGAGGCGCACGCTTATGCATTATGTGAATAAACTCCCATAATGCTTTGAAATCCTTCGAGAAACCATGAAGTCCAACCATCTGATCATTAGTACAGCAAGCAAGAAGACCTTAAGACTCCGGTATCAACCTCTACCTACAGCCCGCGCGCAATACAAATTAATTCAGATATTATTCAATTATATTACTTCAATATTACTTAAATTCAGCAACTTTACTGGATGTAGAGTGCCTACGTGGTAATAGAGGTTGCAGAAGGTGCTCGCTCTACTATACGGAACCAGATCCCGATCTGATCAGATAAGATAACAAACACGTGCCCCGCTAAGCCCACAACGTCATCATGAGCACCTCAACTCAATTCGCCAACTTCCATACGCGCCTCGTTGAGTCATTCCCCTCCTTTCGGCCGCTATTCTTTCTCTACTGTTTCTTTTATCATAACATACGAACAGACTTCCAGTCAATCAGACACCGTGGCTTCTCTCCGCCCCAATTCGGCCACTGCCACCACCCTGCGACGACTCGCCCTTCTGAATCCGCACCTATCTCGAGCTTCAAGCGCCAGCCCTCTTTCAACATCAACAATGCCCTCCCCCGCTCCCTGGCGCTCCCCATTCGAATCCCACCTCAACACCAACTCCTCAACCTCCTTCACCCTCTCCACGATCGCCTTCGACGCCCAAAACCGACCCGTCCCGCGCGCCCGAACCTGCGAATTCCGCGGCTTCTGGCCCACCCCAAAACTACATCCTAGCGCCATCGACGCCCTCAACGACCAAAATGTCGGTCTGAACCCCTCCGTCTGCGTCAGCGACTGTATCTCCGCGACGACTGATGTCCGGATGGAGAAAGTCGAGCAGTTGCGCGCGTCGGGCGGGCTCGTCGAGTGTGTGTTCTGGCTGGCGGACGTGAAGACGCAATGGCGGGTGCGTGGGACTGCGCATGTCATTGGGGATCCGGAGGGTGGGGAAGAGGAAGAGGAGGCGAGGAAGAAGGTGCTTGGGGTTTTGGAGTTCACGGGGGATCCGAAGGGCTGGGATGTGGAGAGGCAGGTGACGGCTTATTTTGCGAATCATTCGCCGGTTATGAGAGGTTTGTTCTTTTTTTCCCCTCCTCTATGGCTTTCTCTTCTTTGGTCTAGGCGTTCTAGGTTATACTGGATATTTTTGATACTAATCTCGTCTTCTCAACTATCAGGGTCATTCAAAAACCCAACCCCCGGTCAATTCAAACCCAAATCACACGCTGAGGAAGAAGAATCCAAACTCGGCCAGAAAGTGACCCAGTTGGATGACCCAGCCGCGCGGGCGAATTTCCGTGTCATAGTCATTGCGCCGGACGAGGTAGAAAGTCTGAATATCGAAACGATGGAGCGCAAGAAGTGGGCGTTGGAAGGCGGAGTGCAATCGCAGAAAACATGGAAAGAGGTGGAGTTGTGGCCGTAGACAGATATTAACTAGTGAAATGGGTGGGTGGTTGGTGAAAGCTGTCTACATACATGTAGGAATTTCCTCTATTAGGGAGGATGCAGGCATGGGCAGCTCAGTATGATCTGTTTGCAGTTAGTTTGTAACCTAGAAAGAAAAAAACAAAAGACACAATAGAATTATTTGACTTGTTCCCTTGCCTCTCTTTGTTATGGTATCTAGTGAAGGAAAGAATCGCAAGACAACAACAAGTCACCTTTATAGGACGGCGGTTTTCACGGTTGACGTGCAGTAAATAAAGAAAATCGTTTCTTTAGAAACAAACAAGCACACATTCATTGCTTTCAATCATTATCTCAAGAAGAACAGCGCCTTTCATTCATATTTTTCTGTGTCTTCTTTTTATCTAATTTTCCTTTTTTTCCCCCTGTCTCCCGGTCTATATAAGATACTTACCGGGACTTTCCTTTCGTCGCAACTCCGTGGGAGCGACAATCCTCCAGAGACTTCTGCACATACCACACATACGTTGACCGTATCTTTAATAGAGTTGCGAGCTTTTGGTATCTTCTGTTCATCTTCATTTTCACCTCATTCTATTCTCATTCTCTGCTGTGAGAGCTGTGTCGCGTTTTAGAATCTTTTGAAGAGCGTTGGGACTTTTTGAATATCCACACATTTTCTCCCAGTCTATTATTCGATCACCCCACTTGTCGAGGTCAACAAACACAAGCTACCTCAGTGCCACAGTTTTGTATGAAGTCATGAGTGATCAAGAATACCAGGTAGGTATCGCCCGACAGGGGGTTAATACTCTCATCCAACCGGTCCATCTACTAACCAACACCTCGCAGTCCGCGTCAGAAGACCTTTCTCCCTGGACCCAGCCCAACCCCGAAACCCAAACATCACAGATCGCAGAGTCCGAGGACAGGGCCAGAACCAGAAAGGCCAGCAAAACGCCCCTACCTACAATCGCCGAAGAGGAAACCGAAGAGAATCCCGGTCTGCAAAATGTGACTTCCAGCGACAACGAGGTAAGCGCTGGATATACTTAACCGTCCTTTGTTAGTGGTCTCGTCTGTATATTAATCCCATGTCTTCTAGACGGCCAACGCGTCCGAGTCTGTCGTGCTTAGATTGGGCCGTGCGTGCTCCCCATGTAGGAAGAAGAAGACCAGGTGTAAACATCGTGTTGGGATCAGTAAAGATAACGAAGGTAAACCAATCCGTTGGAAATTTCGTTCCGTGCCTGCGATCAAATAAGCTGACTCCATCAGTCTCTCTAGGACCAACCACTCCCCCGAAAACGCGCAAACGCAAAGCTGAGGCTGTCCCAGAAAAAGAAGCTGAAGAAGAACAGGTAGAGCCAGAGCCTCAGACCAAGGTAAAAAAGATTAAGCTTACTCTAAGCAAGAACAAGGGCAAAGGCAAAGAACCAACTGAGGAAGCGGCAGAGTCAGCCACAGCGACTAAAAGGACCCGTGGAAGGCCTCGAAAGCGTCCCATCGAGGAGACGGCTGCCGGGGAGAACGAAGACAGCAATCCCCCGGCGGTCAAGCGGCCCAAGGATAACAAATCGCAGGAGCAGACAGTGTCTGCTGAGTCCGGCGAGGCATCAACAGCTCCCGCCCGGAGGAAGAACACCGCCTTGAGAAACATGGAGGACGCGGCGAGTCTGTCTTACTTTCGGGTGATGATGCGCGAGGCAGAAAGGAAACTTGAAGATTTTGAGAACAGGTTGGAGGCGTCCAAGAAAGGATTTCAGGAGGCCCTAGAATTATTTGATAGGGCCAAGCAAAGCTTTCGGGAGGCCAAGGGGGTGATGGACGCCATTGAAGAGAAATTTGTGAATGGCGAGTGATCAATGGGGACAGAATACATACATTAGAAGATAGAGATCTTCCTATTCCCTGTTAGAGTAGAAGGAATCGGAAAAGCACACCGAAAAAAAAAAAAAAAAAAAACAGTGTTATAAGATCATTATCAAGTCATAAAATTTATTGTAGTGTCGATCCCACACATACAGTAGACAGTATCTCAAAGGCACACCTGCATGTCAGGTGCCGGGGACATTTTTCTGCAGAGGCACTGGCCTACAACGTACGACCCTTACGGCGCAGTGTAACACGGCCGATGTGTTTGCTCTCCGAGAAAGGGGAGGTTGTTCGTTTGTCTGTCTTATGATTGTTCCGATCGGATAAACGATGACTGCTACGATTTCACGAGCAAAATCCCGATGCTCGTGAAATGACATCAGCTGATTGATCGATCGACTGACATCGAAGCAGCCGTATCCCTGTTGCCTCGCAGTGTCCTACCAAAAATATGGATGTGCAAAAGCAAATAAGTCGGCAAATCACTTAGTTCATGCGAAAAGGGCATTTCTGACTCGCCAGCAGACGAGTCGACAGGTGGTGGGTCCCAACGGAAATATCAATTCAGCATCCAATATCCACTCTCACCATGGATTCTGGAGAAGGGGAAATACTTCTGACGGTTCTTTTGTTCTTTAGATTAAAGAGTGACAGCGCGGCCTCTCATTGATCATTCGCAATGTTCCAAAAAGGCAATAAACCTGCAACCACGGGCTGTCCGACGATCGGGCCCAGGGTGAACTCCACCAGCTTAGACCGTCCCCGTCTTAGCTCTGACCGTCGCAAGGCTACCTCCGAGCGAGTCCGTAGGACACCAATCAATGAGAATCGAGGATTCCGAACGGCCAGATTTATCCTTCGTCGACTCCGTAGTCCGTATGTTATGCTTAGATATTCCCGTGGATGCATCGCCTAGCTTCTTAGGTGACGTGCCCTCTTCTGAGTCTTTTCCAATGAGCAGTGCGGATGCCGCGGGAGGACCGTTACGTGTCAAGCCCGTTCTGGGGCAAGAGACCGTTTGGGATGCAGGTATCTCCTGTCTGTTTGTCACAATGACGGGGAAGGGGGGTTGTCGATCGTTGAATTCTTCAGAAATCAGGAAATCAGGATGCGTATCGAGAACATGGAGCAGGCTCCTCATCCAGTCGTCTCGTCCGAGCGCAGCCGGCCGTTTGTTCGAGGACAGCTTGTGCGATGTAGGTCGTTGCCCTCGAGGTTAGGAGATATCTGGAGGTCATCTTGCTGAGAAGTGAGAAGTCTGTGCAAACGGAGGGTGGTGTGATAAACAGTAATATACGGAATCACCGACCGTTTTCGAAGCAATCAAACACACCGCTTCTTTGCGACGCATCGACCAGGATGAGGGATTGAACGAAGCGAGCGCCGGAGCAAAAAGCGACCTTGGAAAGGACGATCGAGCGACTTCCTAAGCAGGCAACTTAAAGATACGGTACGGTAATTCGCACCGGCCGCCCCACGCTCGGGCTTCTCGTAATTTTCCCTCCTTTCCTTTCCTTTCGCCCCGGTCGCTGCTCAGTCCTTTTCTTCCTCTTTTCTCTCTCCCTCCCTGACTTTCTCTTCCTTCGTCATTCTTGCTCTTTGTTTCTTTCTCTTCTCCCCCTTTGTCTTTTCCCCTCCTTTCTCCTCTTTAGTTTTATTTCTTATTTACCTCTACCACGACCCCTCCCCTCCGTGGTTCACCCCCCTGAGATCTCCCTTCGGCATTCCACCATTCCACTCCCTACGATTCCATGGAACTCAACTAGCGACCCGAATTGGGTTTGGGACCCCGGCTGCCGCTACTACTAGTCACTGCGGACTAGATCACCGACTCCGTACTCCGTATACTCGGTGCAACGAACACCCTTACCACCTTACAGACGACTCTACGACAACACGACCCCCATTCGGATCTAAGAGATCCCACCTGAACATATATTCTATCCTTACGACTTATCGCAATTCGGACGACGGCCGGAACGCAGAGGAAGTCGAAATTCTGAGACCATGCCGGCCGGTCCCATGGACGCTTTGGGGGCCTTTTCCCATCTCTCCGAAAATTTACCTCAGTGGATCACGCGATTGTCTGAGCTGGCCACGTACACCGCCGCCAAACATGCCGAATATGCCGAGGACTTTAAGAAACATGCCGTGGTGAGGCCACGCCGTCGCAAGAACAGCTCGATCTACTCCATTCGCACCGACGAGTGCGTGCCAGATGGCCCGACTCCAGCGGCCGTCGACTCGAAAAACATTCCTTCCCGAATTCCCCGAAAGCGCGGAACCGACGAGGCCTCGATCGATGATGACGACCGGTATTCGTATGTGAGCCCGCGACACAATCTGATCATCCAGTATGACGGCCACACTCAGAAATCTTTGGAGGAAATGGTACGACACATTGGAACGGCGAGGAACAACATTCGCCGGGGCCGCATGTCGCAGCTCCCGCTTGGGGGCTTTAGCAGCAGCACGGACGCATTCGGACGGGGCGCACGATGCAATGAAGCACCGCGATTGATGTCCTCGACGGCAGAGGCCTCAGAAGATCAACTACTCTCGAACATTCGCAGTGCCCGAGCTCGAAACCCGCCCGGGCCTCCGAGCATGACAACTCCGACTCCGAAAGACTCCTCCTTCGATATCGCGGAGAAACATCTAGAGATCGCCCACAGCATGTGTGAAACGGCAGCATATCAGGTTTTGCGCTCGGGTGATTGTTCGAGTCAGCTGGGCAGCGTTGAAGATAAGTTCAAGAGCTTACTGGATCTGGCCAACAAGGAGGTCAAGCGTCTCAAGGCTGAACAGAGCAACACGGATTCTGAAGATGAAGCGGAAGCGGAAGCAGAAGAGCTTGCGCCGGTCGAGCCGATCAAGACGGAAGACCGACCTCCCGCCTTCAGCGGAGAGATTGAAGTCGACGACGGTTCTGCGTCCGTCGAGTCATTGGACCTGACGGCTTTCCGAGCCACCCGGCTGAGGCGCTGCTAAAAGACGATAGCATCACGTCCGGTGCCGTCCACCGAAAATTATTTTTAGCCTTTTCATACCCATATATCCCCTTTTACACTGAATTTAGCGTTGCAGAGAATTGATTTACAGTCCTTCATCAACATCAATCATCTGACCACGAAAAAGCGATTCTTTTTCTTCGGGTCGGCGGCGAATATTCTCTTCGATTTCTGCGGTTTTGGGTTTAGCGAACGATACCTTGATCACTCCATTCACTCTTGCATTTCATTTTCTTCCTGTCCATTCTTTCGCGTCATATGATTTCCTCTCCTTGCTGGTTTGACTGTTCCTGTCTCTTCATATCCCTGATGAGTACTTACGTTGTTGGCATTATCTGATTGAAGAGCATGGCGTTGGCGTTAACTGTTTTTACTCTACCTAGCCATTTGTGCGGGTTATCTCACATCTGTCGATATTGAATATATTACTATACCATAATATACTGCATCTCTCTCATCCTTCATCCATCCGTCATTCCATCTATCTAAAAGCACGAACCGAGGTCCAATTCCCGACGTCACCTGACCCTCCGTCCCGTATACACCGCGGTAACTTACCCGTAAAATTACATCCATGGATCCCGACTCCACTCTCGGGGACCAGATCAGTCCCCTAAACGGCCCTGAGTGGTCGCCCACCCCGCGAGGTCCCCGAAGGCTCCCCGCTTGTCTGCAGCGTTGCTTGCATGGGTCCGGTCGAGACTCGGTGCGAGGTGGAGTCGGCATGGACTGGGTGCGGTTTCATGTTGAGATAAGTGTGTCTGCGTACTTTGGGTATATCCTAGTTAACTAGTTAGGTAGGTAGTATTCATGACATTGAGTAATTTCTGCTCGTGGGTGTGTAGGACTAGGACTACTAGTAGGACTGGGGTATGGTATGGTTGGTTGTAGCGGGTCGGGCCTTCTGCGGATAGAAATAAAGTTAGGTTTGGCTAAGCGGGTTACCTCAATTGGTTAGTGTCGGTGAGGTGAATTGTCGGGGAGGGGTGGAAGTTCTAGTTGAACTTGAAGTTGAAGTGAACTTGAAGTTGAAATGAAGTGAAGTTGAAGTCCGGTGTTCCACTTGGCGTGATGTGTTGCTGTATAGCTTGAAGTGCAGCGAAGCTTTTCTCTCGCGGTTTGCTGTGATGGCAACGATATATATTTTGTAATAATTTGAACTTGTGCTGCAAGAGAGTATCAGCTCTCGATATTAGCACCAATCACAGGGAAGACCGAAAGTTGACCTATGCATCTAGGTAATGAGCTTCGTTCTTTTTTTTTTTGGGCGTAAAAAAAAATAAATAAAGAATAGTGTGAAAATTTCAATGGTATACTCAGCATCGACTCAACAACTACTCCATTCACAGCTCTCTCTCTCTCTCTCTCTCTCTCTTCGTTGCGAGAATACAATGCCGAGGAGATCGAGTATCTCCGACATGCAAGCTGTTTATTTGTGAATGTAATGTACGGACGAATGTGTGCTTGGATTCTGAGAAGATAGCCACAATAGTATAACTGATGGTCCCGGACGAAGAACATAGAAACTTTTATTGCTTTTGCGGATGTTGCAATGCGTTTGTGAGATCTCGGAAAATCTGTTCTGCATCTATTGATCACTGATCAGTATTGGATTGAAAAGATACTGGAAGGCCCATAAAGTCTGCAGCAACATGTGATCCAGAAGAGGGTTAGGTGTGGCTGACAAGAATGTAAAAGCGATCAATCTGAGCATTTGCAGTCTCTAGGAGAGGTAAAGAGATGCGGGAATTGGTCGTGGAGGAAGACTGTCTGATCGGTGACGGGAGAAGCCGGCCTCAGTGACTTTGGCTATCATTGCAGTCACGGTGGAACGTACTACCAGGAGTGCAATCTACACTCCAGCTTCAACTGCGCTATGACGTCTGCTCGGGGCTACCGATGAAAAAGGGACTGAGTCGACCTCATCTCTGCATATTACCTGACAGTCCCTTGACCGTGCCATCAGGCCGAACGTACCGACACCACAGTAGGGTAGGAGTTTGTTCAACAACAACCCCCTCACTCAAGTCGCTGGATACTCAAACAAGGCAGGCTCATCAAGCGGAGTAGAGAACCCCGGTTGTGCATACTTCCTGTGTGTATACTTCCTCTCAACCATCCTCAAGCACATCCCAAAAGACACCGGTATGAATCTGTACAAGCAAGCAAGTATGGATTACCACGCGATTAGCCGAGCTCAGTTTCTAACCCATCTGGCCAAGGATGGATCCATGGATCCAGTACGTACTTATATTAAAAGCCCGATGGAAGGTAGACCTCGGAATCCCACCTCCGATGGGGCGAGATTTCACTCGCAACTGAGATCGTCGTTAATGGAGACAGGCTGTGCAGATCGAATGGCCGGACAATAGACAGAACTGAAATATCAAAGCGGAGAAAAAAAAAGAAGCTAGGCCAGTCGGTGGAGAGATGGAGTCGGGATTGGCGGGACCAGAATCCGTTGGATACCTAGGTGGACTGGGTCTGGGAGTCACTTCGAGGTACAGGACAGTGTGTATCTGGATCGGAGATAGGGGTTGCCGCGGCTCCGAGTCTTGATGTATGCGTTTTGACTGTGAGAAAGTTCTGCGGGTTGAAAACTGTGTCGTGTCGGTAGGGCAGAGACATTGCATGTTATTGTGGAGTGAGATGGAATGGATGTTCCTTTCGGAGATTTGAAGGAATTTTAATCGAGACTGCCGACTGACCGAAGCCAAAACGGGAAAACTTGGTGACTTAATGCACGACCACAGTAAGGCTAAAAGACAGTTCTACGAGTATCAACGAAACAGATCTGCTCCACTACAAGTGATTGCTACGGCTTCATTCTTCAGCAACGGCTGCATTCAGAATCCAGGGCTAGATCAGCCTACGTTACTCTAAGGTGGCGACTCTTCTCTTCCACGGTTGGAGCCCATAGATCATGTTGTGAGCCGTTGACGAGGTTCGTCCTCTAAAGAGATGAGATCGCTCGGGCAAGTTGAACCGTCGATCTGACCACCGTCAAACTCAATTCACGCACTGAAGTCCAACGCATTCTTGCATCAAAAGAAGCAATCATGCCTACAGCTATAGCTGAGCTGACCGGGGCTTTCGGATCGATGGCACCACGGCAATGTACCTGAGGGCGAGGACACCAGCATGGCTAGGACTATCTCGACAGACACAAACCAACAGAAAAGCTAGCCTGTGCTTTGAACACCAGGTAAGCACAAGGTAAGCAGCAGCAACAGTGCCCAACTTCTCATCAAACGTACCGTTCCGTCGAAGACCTTCAGCGTCATCAAAGTGGATGATCCACCGTCCAGACCATCCCACGGCTAGATAAGACCAGAAACCATGAACCTCGGGCGAGGTTGGCGCAGATATACGTACCTCCCCAAAGCTTCCCCAAAGTTCCCATCTAGTCTGGGGTTCACACCGGGGACTTGCATTATTGGACCAAGCGCAAGGAAGGGAGGGGGTCAAAGGAGTGTCTAAATATCTGATCTGAGATATTCGTGGTACCCCTTAAAAAAGCAATGCCGTTGTCCGTGTTGGCTGGATATGTCCTACCGTGGCCCTGGCCTTGGAGCTCCGATTCAATGCTGGTGAACTAAGCCGATGCTTTGACCCGTACCGTTGAATTCTCAATTGTCCATCTATAAGGCCGGGATGGAGTGGCACAGCATCTGGTGTTGCCTAGAGGTGCTGTCCGTGGCTTGGCTGAATTGACTTGAGCAGAGATCCGCGGTGGTGGCGAGATAGGCGACGTTTGTTTCTGGAACGAACAAAAAAGCTTTTTTCATGAATTGAAAGAGGTGGAGAATGGTATGAAGGAGGAAGAGAGTCGGTCTGGTACGATGGGTTAGACCGCCACCCCGTGCGCTTTAAAACTGCCGGGACAAGGGATTCTGCCGCTGTTTCTTCCCTCGTCATCCTCCATTCAAGCTGTCTTCACAATGGCCTGTGCTGCCCCCCACTCTATTTTTATCGCCCACCACAAGAACCGAATTCCCGTCTGCCAAATCGTACCAGATCACTGACTTTTAGGTTTCCATGCATCCGATTGCAGTGCATTCTGGACCGGAAGGATGAGAGGGGTGCTTGCGTGGATCGTCCCTCCCAACTGACTGGGATCTAGGGATTCCGACGACCGGTTTAGGTACCGTGATAGGCGTCGTTATTCTCCATGCCTTCCCTGATACTTAAGTATAATGAAAGATACGTGGACATCGCTGGTCGCTGGTCTCGTTGGCTTCGGCGGGTTTCAATTCCTCGCGGACAGTTTGGATTCTCTTGGCCATTGGCTCTGTTGAGGATTGTCGGAGAAAATTGTGCCCAACAGACTCTTTTCTAATTATGGCATCGTGAGTCTTCTTTCCCTGTCTTGCTTGGGCTTTCCCAGTCTGACTCTGTCAGCAGAGCATGCACTACGGCCAAACGACCCCCAAAGCTCCGGGCGGCCTGCAACGAGTGTCACGCGGCCAAGGTGAGTGATTCTAGGTCTTCAAGCTTATTCTGCCTGTCTCAACTTTGTCGTAGGTTCGTTGCTCGGGTGAAAAGTCGGGATGCCAACGGTGTGCCAATCTGGGATTGGTCTGTATCTTCTCCATTTCGAGAATCGGCAAAGTCCCGGGAAAGCGAAGCAAAGCAAATCGAGCGGCGGCGGCAGCAGCAGCCCTGGCGGCCTCTTCGTCTTCATCTACGCTTAACTCGGCTTCTTCAACATCTCTCCCCTCGCCTACAAACCTGATCCCGCCGAATGAAGCTTTGCATTCATTTCGATCTCTGCAACACCCAGAAGATGAGACTAACGTCTCTCGACCACCACTCCCGGTTACGGTTTTGACAGGATTTCCTCGAGACCCTTCCTCCATGATCACCCCGGTACATGACTATACTAGCAACATCCCATTCTACGCCAGCGATGGTTCCCATCCTGAGCCGGTCAGTCTACCGGATGTTCTTCCATCAAATGCACCCTATATCCTACCCACCGATGTCGACATCGGTATTTCCGATCTCAATCATCTCTCCTGGACTGCAGAGCTCGATCAACTGAGCGCCTATGGTTTACCAACCTCAGGCCTCGAGATCCCCAGCATAACCAAAGCTCCATCTTTGCCCTTCAGCGATCGGCAAATAAACCATGCGCAGGCCCAGAATTTCTCCCACACCCAGACTCAGGAATGGGACCTTGACTCCGGTAGCAACACCAGCAGTGTCGATCCCCGTCGCACCAGCATAACTTCGATCCGCGCGCCCATCACACCTCCGGACTACAATGTTCTTGACGACCCAATCCCGTCCAAATCTCACATGCGTCCCCTTGATCCGCTGAGCAGCTCTACGTACCTACAGCTCCTCCACGACATCGAGCAGACCACCGCTCTCGGTCACACACATACGGTGGACTCCGTCCTCGCAGCGAACCAACGCTACCTTAGCACGCTGCTCCGTATGACGGAAACCCCTGGCTTCGGGTACGGTTACGACACGCACCTTCTATTCACTGTGGCGCTGAGGAAAATCATTGCGCTATTCACCGCGGGGTATCGCGATTTCGTGATTCGTATGGAGGGGCCGGAGACTTGCCACATAAACGGCATCAACAATTACCCAAGTAGCCACAGCAGCAGCAATAATGTGGCCACCGGTATTAACGGCAGTGGCAGTATTGGTGTCGACCGACTCATCCGCTTCGGAGTTTTTGAAATTGATTTCGTTGAGCAAAAGGCCATCTGTCGCAGTATCCTTCTGCGAGAGTTAAAGCGTGCAAGACTCTGCCTCATCCGGCTAGTTGATGTCTTGGAGAGGGATAGCGGAGTATGCGGTGGTGCTGGACGCCACGAGGGAATATGTGAGGAGATGAGTCGGCGGTTGGATTTGTTGGTTGGATCGTTGGAGGGAGAGTAGGTCGTTTCCCACGGATTAGGCATATGCTTTTTTTTTTTTTTTTTCACCTTTTGCCTTTTTCCAGTGTCTCTTAGATCTCCTTGTTACTGGGTGGTGTCTCGATGCTGGACCATCTGTCTCTTCTTTATCTCTGACGATTCTCATTCTTGGGCTGCATTCTCCGTTCTAGCTTCTATCTTTTCTTTCCTCCTTTTCCTTCCCTTCAATCTTCTCTAGCTCTTTCCATCCGCTTGATAAGAAAAAAGATCTAATAGCTAAGGAAGTGGACCTTGCTCACGAAGATACGGTAAACATCACAATAAAATGATTAGGTAGTTTTACATGAGATATGACAGGCTCGATACTAAATTCATTCCGTCGAGTCAACAAATTCAGTCTACCTAAATGCATACATTCTTCAATTTGAGAGGGAAGAAGAATTCTATTCGTATCAAGATTGTGGCGTAGTACCCACCTACCCACCCACCTACCTACCTATCTACCTATGATGTGAGTATCAAAATAGACAGAACTAAAGGAAAAAGGTGCTTTGTCCATGTCCGATTAACATTGCATCGAGTTAGGTTGACGTGTATTCCCTCTCCTCCTTCGACCTTTACCATTCCATCCCTCGGCGGCCGAAGGGAGGCATATATCCATTGCAGTGTATCATGGCTGTATGTAGGTATACGTATGCGGGTATACCCAGGCATAGTATGTACCTCTACCTACTCGGTAAGTAGATTGAAGAAAGGCCTAGATGGCGCTGGGGTGTGGTATGATGTTGTCTTGGCTTTTGAGGGTCTGGATTGATCGATAGGTTGATCTCTCTCTCCCTCTGTCTCTCTGTCTCCGTATGTGTGTATATTTGACTTAAGTGAAGTGGGATGATGTATGTGGAAGTGGGATAAAGATTTCACAGTAAACGTTCCAAGTTCCGCTTAAAATCCTCAATGGAGGATAAGAACTCGATACAAACGGAGGAAGGGGAAAAAAAAAAGAAGCAGTACCTGAGTCCTATAGAAGCCCTAGCACCGAGGTACGCAGTAGGCCTCGGCACTTACACGTATGTAAAATCTACTGCATTCGCATGATTTGGACCTGGAGCTTTCTTCTTACAAGATACAGTCGATGTGCCCCCTCCTAGACCCCGACCCAGGCATATTTCAGTACAGTTGAAATCAAAAAGCCGAACCAACAGGCTCCGTGGCTGTAGACTAGATGTAACAGACCAAATGAGAATACGGTCTCTGTCAGTTGATAAAGGGAAAATATTCAGCCAAACCTAGATGCAGCAAAAGCGTCACGGTGGTGGCAGCAATGGCAACTAAGGACTGGGAGGCACAGAGTCAGAATATCCGCATTTACCGCTAGGGTGCTAGTCTCATCAAAGTTCCATATATTTCGATCTTCAAGGCTGTGGGCTTCAATGATTAGGTTTGATGGTTATACTACAGGTGCACGACCTCAGGATCCCCGCCTCTTGATGGTCTGCTTCCATAATCTCCCGTTTCTTATCGAAGTACTCGGAATCCCACTTCATGAAACGAAATGGCCAATATTCTGAGACTTGGTGGATTTGAACGATCTATATGATTCCGCTCAAGGATAGGATCTCATTGGCAACCTTCCGAGCCCCGTGGTGACCCAACCGGGCGTCTATAACATCAAAAAGATCAATTCCAGGATAGGACGCCTCCAAATCAAGTGATTGCCGTGTAGGCTGCCGCGCTGAATTACTCGATTTTCCATGGATTCGGCAGTAGGGGCGATAATAGAGTACAATATATTGCGGCAAGATTTCACCGACACTGGCGTCTTTGTTTCGCTTTTTTTCTTCGCCTGTGATAATCGGGTACAGCAGTTAGAATAATCTCCTATTCCGTTCGGAGGTAGGTTGCATGGTTATGATGATGGAAATGGATGAACGGGTTTTGTACTGAGGTGTATGCAGAGAAGCCGAAGGGATGGGTAATGCGTATGAATTGTTTACATATCGATGAATTTAGTGGTTATTGGTTGTAATGACAGTAAAAGGTGCACAGAAATATACCTGTCATTTTTGTGGTGAGCTGAAGTGCTGGGATTAGCGCGAGTCTTATGCAAGATTTGTTGTCAAGTCACATGGTGTGCGAGTCAAGCTGAAAACCTTCAAAGATGTCCTACATCAGCACAATTCTTGCAACCAGTATCCGAAAACCTAAATCCATAATGTTCAAGGAATTGCGCAAAATACTTTGTTGCTCCGCAGGGAACACAGAATATGGCGTGGAAGAAAGCATTCGTCCTATTCGCGTGTCCCAAAATGGCAATAGCGAAGCTGAACTCAAAGCCATCTCTAAAGAAGAGGTACAACCAGATGACAGCAAGATCGCGGACAAAGCCGACGGCAAGGTGGCAACCGAAACCACTGACAAGGCATCTTCTACCAACACGGAACACGCCGATGGAACGGTCGACACGATTGTGAAATGCAATACGAGGGGGTCTCTCTGGAAAAGAGCCTTTGACGAACTGGACGACGATCGCAAAAGGCACCTTCCCCAAGAAGAAGAAAGAAAGTCCCCAGAACAAGCGATTCAAGAGGTTATAAGCAAGACGGAGGAGAGTTTTAAACAATACAACAGTGGAGGATTCAAGATCAAGACCCAAAGCGGAAAAGAGGTCAATGTTCGTGATATGACCAAGAACATACTCAACTCAGCAATGCACTGTTCCGACATAGTCAAAGGGATCGTGGCTTTTGATGCTACTAGCTATGGTCGGTTCTCTTATATCCCGGGTAGAATCAGTTGTTATTAACGATAAACATAGCATCGAGTGCATGGACGATCATCTCTTTCGGATTAGGGGTAAACATGGCGCCGTTCCTACGCAGTAAGATAGGTAGGGCTAACTCATCGTGCAGATGGTCAAGAACTATCAAGATCAGCAAGAAGCAATCTATGAATCCTCTGCCTTTCTTGCAAACATCCTCGCCCGATATTCCATACTAGAGAGTCTCTATCACAAGGGCCAGCTTCAGACGCAAGACGCCATTGTAAGGGTGTATAAAGCTATTCTCGAATACGCCTCAGAAGTAAACAAACGCCTGGAAGCGAGCAGGATGAGTATGTATTCTGTCTCTTTCCACTCGGTTTACCGTATACTTACGTCGGCCTAGGCAACATTGGGAATGGCATATTTCCCGTCTCCGACACACAACTGACAACGCTTAAATCTACTGTGAAGGAACAAGACCAGACAGTTCGGGATTGGAGTGTAGTCGAAGACAAGCTAGGTGAGATCAATCTTTTACTCCCTTTCATATCTCTGTCAGATTTCTTCTGCATTCCTCTGGGAAAAGGACACCTCTTTGCTAATTATAACACGGTAAAGCTCAAACTGATCTGGCTGAAAAAGCGTTGACCAGAATAGAAAATATTTTCCAAAACACCGAGACTATTAAATACGAAGTTGATGGTAAAGTAACTTTCCCCACCCAGGCCATCACTTCTGACTCTCCTAGGGACAAAAAGACAAAGATTATTGGACTGGCTCTCCACCACACGGTATTCACAGACACAGAACGACAACCAAGATATTCGATCAGACCAGACTGGTGATTGGTTGCTGTCTTCAAATGAGTATCTTCGGTGGAAAGACACTCCTGGAGAGACTCTCTGGCTGCATGGGCCTGGTAAGTCTAGTCAACCTAAGGGAAAGAACTGCACTAACAGATCGAAAATAGCGGGTTGTGGGAAGTCGATTTTATGGTAAGTCACATGTCAGGGAATTTAACTCCACTAACTAGTTTCAGCTCCACCGTGATAAAGGACCTCATCCATAGCTGCGATGTCGACAACTCGAAAAAATGCGCATACTGGTACTTCCAATTCAGCAACCAAGAAACACAAGATATCAAACAGATGACAAGGTCAATCATTAGACAGCTTGTATCTGAGGGAATTCCGGCATCACTTTTAAATTTGTGGGAAACGCATGATGGCCCCAATCGTGATCCAGACCAAGAAAAGCTGCTGGCAATCCTTGACGAGGTCCTCAGCAGTATCACAGCCAACAGCACATATATTGTATTGGATGCACTTGACGAGTATCCCGAACAGAAAAACTATGGAAGGAGACCATTGTCCACAGTATTCGAGCAGCTTATGAAACATGACCACAAGGTTCATTTACTTGTCACAAGTCGGTTTCAAGAAGACATTGGATTGCAGCTACATGGAGAAACAAGACTAGATCTTGGACAAAGGATGAACGAAGATGTGGAAAGGTTTATCTGCAAAGCACTTGAGAAGGAAAAGTTCACCATCTTGTCTCAAACAGTGAAAGACCAGATTGTGCAGAGACTACTAGAGACAGAGGAGCGGTGAGTGGCTGTGCCCTTGACATAGGTCTCAAATTAATTTAATCTTATTTCTAGACGCTTTCGATGGGCTGACTTGCAATTGCAAGAACTGAACGACTGCACGAATGAGGAACAGATTCTTGAAGCACTTAATGCAGTCCCTCAGACACTGGAAGAAAGTTATCAAAGGGTTCTTGAGAAAGTCTCAAAGCGACACGAGAAGAATGTTCGTTCAATTCTCACTTGGCTGAGCTATGCAGTTGTACCTCTTGATCTGGAGACTGTTGCCCAAGTGGTCCATTTCCTAAATCCTGAAGACGTTGTGAAAGTCTGCACTACCTCTCTTGTTACACGCAGCGGGTCTGGCAGAACTATTAAACTCGCCCACTTCTCTGTCAAGGAATTTCTGACTGCTCAAGATATTGCTCACCCGAGTCACTGGTGGCAGCTGAGCGAAATGGAAGGGCATCGAAGCATAGCAACTCGCGCTCTCGAGGATTTGCTTGAGAAAACCGAACCTCTTACCGAAAAATGCTTACGCACTCTTCCATTATTTTGCTATGCCGCAAAGCATTGGGTTGAGCACTTCCTTAAGCTCAGTGACTCTGCTACCGAATCCACAAACCTGGCAAAAGACGTGTTTTCTCTGTTTGAACGTCGTACAGTCTACGAGAACTGGTCTTACATGACCCTGTCCAATAGAAGGCTGTTCATTAGGAAAACTCGTATGAAGCTGAGACCTCCCCTCTACTTGGCCTCTCAACTCGGGCTGGACGCTGTGGTCCATCGACTCCTCTCATTGGGCTACGACCCTTTAGAGAGTACCGAATACCTATTTCCCACAAATGCAGTGCTTGTGTCTGTCACAGAAGGTCATCTTACTGTTTTGATACGGCTATTGAAACAGGTTGTGATTTCAGAACAACTTGCGGGTGATGTTGTGCAGTTATTGACGCATAGTAATTCATCACACGAGCTTCTTGAAACTATCTCGGGCATCATTATAAGCTCAGATAAGCTGTACGCCGAGTCAGAAAAAGGATTCCGTGCGTTGAGCCAACGTTTTGTTTCGAGGGTAGTGGCGAATACCCAATTAGGGCTATACTGGATGAACCGCTTATTAACTTGGAATGAACAACTATCTTTCTTCATTGATGATAACATTATGGAATCATTGATGGAGAATGACATGCAGGGCAAACAAATTATGCAATTGCTTTATGAAAAAAGGCCAACTGCTATTTTAATGACGCCGGAATTGGCACATAGAATCGCTTTTCTTAGTGGTGAAAATCCTTCTACGGCCGTCTTCATCTTGAAAGAATATGGATCTGAACTTCTATTGGATGAAGATATCCACTTGGATTTTGCAAAGATTGCTCCATTAGAGGTATTGGAAACACTCTTCCACGTTCGTGGAAGTGAAATGGCAGTTCAAGAGCGGTTATTGAGTCTTGCATGCAGGCATAATGACGATCCGACTGTTTTCCCCTTCTTATGGACAAAAAGAGCGCCAGGTGTGGAAATCACCCGGGAGATTCTGTTCAGCATCGCAAAGGGGCATACGTGCTTGACATCCCTGGATTTTCTATTTGAACAGTGTCATAATGAATGTTTCCTTGATGAAGATTTCATTTGCACCGTCGCAACAAACAGTAAGAGTGGAATGGACTTAATGAAAATGCTTCTGGAAAAGCGAAAAACAAGACGTGTTGCCTTCGATGTCACAGAGGCCGTTCTGGTGGCGGGTGCCTCCAAATGGGTCGATTTGAGAGCGACGATTGAACTTCTTCTCAACAACGGGAAATCCAATCTTCCCATCACAGAAAGCATACTATGCTCAGCAGCAGCAAACCAGACGTTTGAAGTCATTGAATACCTGCTCAAGCTCGATAAAACCCTCACAATCACAGACCAAGTACTATTGGCAGCGGCAAAGAAATAGGGGCCTTGAAAGGAAAGATTGGAAGATTCTTGTTCAACATCCCCCGGACCTTTCAGTGACCCATCGTATCTTGAAGACTGCTTGTTCTAATCATAACCTAGTCGTTGTCATCTCACTTTTTGAGATATTCTCTGATATGAACGAGGCTAGCACAATGATTGAAATGCTCCTGACGCTGGGATTGCCTGGGGTAAGTGCATTAAAGGCTTTGCTTCACCGAGGGTGGCTCCATCTAGATGAAAGCCTGGTTGATTTGGTTATCTCTCACAGCCTTGCCGTGACCATCATCACTGAAACAGAACAGTGTTTCTTTTCATGGCGTCGTAACGGATTTCCAAATTTAAAGATGGCACTGTATTCTGCAGCTAAGCAAAACCCGATGATCAGTGCTCTGCTGGCAGCGCAAACGAATGTTGTCACCATCACAGAAGAAGACGTCATGACAGCTGTATGTGCACCAGAGGTTCTGAAAGTCTTTCTCCGTTACCTAGAGCCAGGAATGCCAGTCACAGAGAGGATTCTCCAAGAGGCTTTTTGTTCGAACAGTCTGGAGTCTGCTGAGTTGCTGCTTCAACAGCAGCGAATTCTGGACCTCCAACAAGTCTGGGACGCGATTTGGCAAAACGATGAATTGGATTTAGAGGGCAAGTTTGAGTGCTCAGATATCCTTCTAAAATACGGAGAGTTCAACTTTCAGTCAACACTCCTCACGAATTCGACCTGGCACAAGGAGAATGGCTTTTGTGGGCATGAAATTAACGAGTTAGAAGATTGGGCTGATGGGGCTGATGGGGCTGATGGGGTGGAATCCGCTCCTACTATTGAGATTCTCATATGGATGCTGCTTGCACTCGGACGTGAAAACCATATCTGGAAGTTTCTGGAGAACAACCCACATGTCAAAGTCACAGATGCGTATCTCCAGTGTGTTGAGGGAAACGAACGAGTCAAGGACAAGGACAAGATCTTATCTTTCCTTCATTCAAAAAAGAGTGCAAATCCAGATGCAGAGCCTGCCGTGGTACCGGGAGAGCTCTAAGGTTTGCTACGGTATGCTCACTATCACATTTGAGGTTCTATCAAGCGGTCAATCAATTGGATCATTCATGTGGATCACGGTGTCTGTTCATTCATTTCCATCATTTCCAGCCATTGCGTCCCCGGCACCCAGGACCTTTACAAGTTCTTTTATTACTCTTATATACCAGGTCTTTCTTGTTCTTCTTCTATGCACGCGCATTCTGTGTACTCTGTCTGATATAGCATGATGCAAATGTAGTTAAAGTTAATTCATTTGGAATTCACCGACTATCTATTGAACTAGTTTACTTTACTACTCTGTAATCTGCTGTATTTATCTCCTACCATACTATAAGCATGACAGTCAGCTTACTAGAGAATGTGAATAAATTGAAGGTAAAGTGGCATAGTTCAGGTACATACATAGAGAAGGTGGAGTAGGTAGGATAAAAAGGAATTGCCTGCTCATATAACAGAAATAGAAGAGATTCTGTATTCACATGTAGTAGACAAATTTGCCATTAATAGGGTAATCAGATTTAAACTATCGTAAGATCATCAACCGTCTTGTGATCTAAAGACATACCTACAGAACAGCCCTCCCGGACAAGAAATCGACCACATCCTGCAATCCCTCCCACGCCTTCTTCTCCGCATCTCCCTCGCCATTTCCATTTCCATTTCCATCTTTAATATCACCCAATTCCTCCAACAGAACCTTACTCCCTCTAATCCCGATCCTCGCGACTCCCTCCCCATCAACACCCACAGGTCGACCAGTCCATCCCTCAAGGAACTCCATACACTTGACAGCCAACCGAAACGCCCGAATACGATCAATCGGAGACACCTTTCCGCCCTGCTGGAAATGTCCCGGCACGACGCCCTTCGCCTCGAACCGTCCGTGTGCCTCGTCTTGGATAATCCGCGCGATCATGTCGGTGCTGTACTGCGGGGAGGTGTTTTCGGTGCGAATAATCAGTTTGCCCGCTCGGGGCGCGCCGTGGTCATTTGCGAATTGAGATCGGAGGTACGAGATGTCGTTGGAGAGACGATCGAGGGTTACTGGGTTCGTGGGCGTGTAGACAGTCATGGCGCCGGCCGTCAGAGCGGCTGCTGTGGCAAGGTATGCGGAGTTGGGTTCCTGTTCCGGAGCGGATACGCCGGAGCCTTGGGCTTCGACGACGAAAACACGACGGCGAGATGAGGAGGCGGATTGTCGGAGGACGTCGCAGAAGTAGACGAGCGTGTTGAGACTGGTGTCGCAGCCGAGACTGTACTCGGTTCCGGGGACGTTGTTGGCCATGCTGGCGGGGAGGAGGATCATGGGAATGCGGAAGGATGGGTAGGTCGATCTGGCGGCGCGGAGTTGGTGAATCGCAGTGTGGGCTTCGGGGCCGCCGATTACGAGGAGAGCGTCGAAGGAGTGCGATTCGAAGCAACGTGCGGTGGTGGGCAGGTCAGCATCGGGCAGGCCGACGTTTGTGCCGATATCTGAGCCGCCGTCGGTAATCCAGTCTTCGCAGTCTTCCCAGCGCAGGACTCGCACGCTAGAGACGGGGGTGTCGGCATGGTGACGGCAGAGACCCGGAAAGCCATTGTGGATAGCGATGGGCGTGTGTCCTTTGGTCAGGCAGTAGGCAACGGCAGCGCGCGTGGCGGCGTTCATACCGGCGGCGGGATTGCCAACGTGGACGATGGCGACGCGCATTCTCTGTCAAATGATCAGTATAGACGGTTAGAGGGTGGGGAGAGATGAAGTACCTTTTCTTCTGGCAGCATCGTACGCGGATGATCTGCCGTGCTCAGTCGTCGATAAGCCCGATGATGTTCCATGAACTCGGGATCTCGCAGCTGCATCGCCTTGTCAAAGTCCTTTGCCTGCAGACTCGCATTGGCTTCTTTGGTGAGAGCCACGGTCTCGGCCAACGAAGACGTTTTAATCCGCGCTTCTTCGATCGTCACGACCGGCGATGGCGAGTCTGGTGTCATATCAAGCACTGCTTTGACGGCCTCAATGCCCTGCAGGGTGGCGAGCCAGCGGTCGTAAGCGCAGGGACTGCCGCCGCGCTGGATATGACCGAGCACAGTGGCACGCGTGTCGAGGTCCAATCGACTACTGAGGACGTTCTTGACCATTTCGGAGGAAATGCGCTGCAGGTTATGATCCTGGGCACCTTCGGCCATGATGACGATGGTGCGACGTTTGCCACGATTTCGATTCTGCGTCACGTTAGCCCTAAGCCTCCCCTTGATGCCTCATCTCAATTTATCTCAACCGAACGGAGAATACGAACCTTCATAATAATATCACACATATCATCCTCCCAGCCCTGCCTCGGCGGTCTCTCCGGAATGAACAACCAATCGGCCCCGGTAGCAATAGCCGCCATGAGCGCCAACCATCCACAATGCCTACCCATCACCTCAATCACGAACCCCCTGCGATGCGAACTCGCCGTATCAAAGACATCGTCCACCGCCTCGCAGATTCTCGTCAACGCCGAATAACACCCGATCGTAGCATCCGTGCCCGAGAAATCATTATCAATCGAGCCCAACAACCCCACGACACTCAGATTCTCATGACCCTTGACCTGCTCAGCTCCTAATTCGCCGTTCTCCACTAGTTCGGCCAGTAGACCCGACCACTCGCCGCGGAAGACATCTGCTCCTGTTAAGCTGCCATCGCCACCGCAGATCACTAGCGCGTCGATCCCATTTAAGATGAGGTTCTTGGCAGCCTGTAGACGCCCCTCGCGCTGCATAAAGGGTTTGCATCGCACAGATCCGATCAAGGTGCCTCCTCGGGGGAGATAACCGCGCACGTCCTCCCAGACAAGAGGGTGAATGCTAGCGGGCCCACCGGTGATTAGGCCGTCGTAACCCTCGTGGATGGCGTAGGGGGTGCAGGAGAAGCGGATGGCGGTGCGGACGACGGCGCGGATGGCGGCGTTCATGCCGGGGGCGTCGCCGCCGGAGGTGAGGATGCCGATATTGCGGGTAGGCATTATTGTTTGCGAATGAGTGGTTGTAGAGAAGACAAAAGATGGTGTGAGAGAAGTAAGAGATTAAGAAAAGTAAGTAAAGTATCAAGGGAAAGGAAGTTGTAGGTAAAGTGATGAAACAGAGTGATGAAAGTAGAAATTTTCAGAACGGGGCGATGCTGGAATTGATAACAATCAACATGGTGATTCCCAGTCTTTATTCACTCGGCAGCCTTGGGCGTCATACCTGCCCAGAAAGATCACCTGCAGCTGTCAAAGAGCGGATGGGCTGATGCCGCCGATTGTCCGACGCGTGGCGGAATCCGGGTCTCGTTATAGGTTGCCGGTGCTGGGATGATTCGGGACTCGGGTGGTCGGTTGGAAGTGGGAAAGAAGAGAATTGATAAAGAATATCAGGATATTGGAGTGGTGATGTGATGTGATGCGATGCGATGCGATCTTATCATCGGATCAGACAATTCTGACGTCTGTCCGATCTGCCAGGACGACAGTACGATCATTCTGTTGGCTCTAAGTAGCCATCTACAAAAAAGATTTCATGTCTTGGATGGTCTTGTACTTCCCGCTGGATTTTCTTCCCATCAAGAATCTAGGTACAGGTCATCGAAACACAGTCAAGTTTCAAACACCTCCATCGGACCATCAGCCAGCAACAATGCCCTCATTGAGACAATCGATCGGTCTTCTCTTGATCTACTAGGACGCATACAGTTGGTCAAAATATAGGTGTAAGCAAGTCTCCCAAAGATGGCGGAGATAGCACAAAAGAACGTAAGTCCACACACTGCCAAAACACCATACAGATTCGCTTCATCAAACGCGAATAAAACCCTCATTTCAAATCAACCAGTCCAACATCAACCAACTAACACCCCGGTCTCCAGATTCACAGCCTTCATCCCCCTCCGCACCGCTCCCACCCCACAAAGTCGATTATACCACGCCGTCAACTCCGTAAACCGCTCCAAATCGATATCGAGAGATCCAGCGGCCGCAACGGCTGGGAAGTGAATGAGATCTGCTAGGGTACTATTGCATCAGATGGTCAGCTTCACCTATCCATTCCATTCGAACCTCGGGGAAAGAGCTGAAAAACTCACCATTTCCCCCCCACCAAATACCCCCCGCTCTTCCGATCCTGCAACCGTCCTTCCATTAGGAGGTACAGGTGTAACATCTTCCGTACTACCTGCACCCGACTCTCCCGGGCTTGTGCATCGTCCGATGGCGAGGAGCGTCGTGTCTGTGCCTTCCGTTGGGCCTGTGCCTGTGCCGGCGTCTTGGATCGCTCGGACAAGAGTCCCACCCATCTCTGGATCTCTGTCGCTTCTTTGGTCCCGTTCCTGTAGGAAATGATTCTCTGTTCTTTGTCGTACTGGGCGACGAGGTACGACGCGATCGAGACGACATCGCTCAGACCAATTTGTGCCCCGTTGGAACGGGTGTCCGTCAGATGGGGAAATTGAGGGAGGTGGCTGTCTGTGAGGTGCAGTTCATATGGGAGTCTATATCCTAGGTCAGCCCTAGTGAGAGGTGATGGGTTGGGTGGGCCCTGCTAACCGTAGCTCTTCCACCAGGATGGCGATTACGGCGGAGTCGTGCGAGCGCGGATGCGCTTCGAGCGTGATTAGGCTGGGTCGATCGGGGAAGACGTTCATGGTGAATATTAGGTGCCTTGGAGTAGGTAGTAAGTATAGGTATGCAGTTTCTGAGGAGACTGAAGTGGAGATGTAGTTCTGTTCTAGATAGAAATGAAGCGTTGGATGTCGACCGAGGATGATTCACAAGACTAAACTCTCGAATAAGGGTCCGAGTGACTACATCATTTATCATTTCTTAGTGCTTAGTGCTTAGTTTATCTGCATTGTCTGAGTCAAGGTTAGTAGACGGTAAAAGTCAAGGACATGGGAACTTCCATGTCCAGGACCATGGGTAAGGGGTCTTTAGTGTAACCTACTGGAGAGAAGATCGAGGAAATCGTAGGAAGATTAATGTTGACTCAAGTCACTGTTTAAGATCAATAATGCCGACGAGAGATATAGAGCTGACCGCAAGGATGGTTCCGTGTGCCTGTGCCTGCGCCACTTCAGATCACATTGGCGGATCGTCTGATCGGGATCTGCCTGGTTGATGTTTCGGTGCCTACCGTGGCACACGTGGAAGAGCGGCGCGCATCTCCGCACCGAGTACACAGCAGATTATGTATGCGCGATAGATTGTTTGATGATACATTATGTTCTTCCAGAAGGCGTATTTCAAATAGTATACCTTTAGGTCTATATCCAGCGAGTATGACCCAAAGTTGAATCCTGGCAGATAGAGCGAATAACTGACAATCTGAGAGAAAAGGACTAATTAGAACCTGTTTCGATTTGGTATGTTGATAGTAACATATATCACTTTGCAGTAACTGCCAAGCGAAATACTCTGCGATCATCTCCTGTACTAGTTGCCCCGTACTCTAGCAGAGTGCCATAAATATACATCCGATCTCAATTCACAATTAGGGCTTTTCTATTGCTATTCTAGGCGTGAATGAACCTAGGTGCCTTACAACTCAAAACTCATTTCAATGACAGTGGGATATAGGTAAAAGTTCCCGCGAGACAAGGGAAAAAAGAAGACGAGAAAAGACAACAATATCCCTCGAGTATACTAACTGATGGTTTTTTATGGTGGGTTCCTCAGGCAACAACCTAACCGCAAACTAACACGTGACTCACCGCCCACCGCCCTCCAAGATTTTTGCCACCGCCCTCTCCATCCGCCAATCAGGCCGTCAAGAAAAATGAAAAAAGCCCTCCGGCGGCCCAAATAATCCTTATCGAGAGATTCCCATCCAATCTTTCCACTCCGCAACCTTCACATTTCTGAGGAAAGCCCGCCACCATGCCTCAGAACGAATACGTCGAGAGATGGCAGAAGCTGCACGGAAAGCGGTACTTATCAATCCCTTTCTTCCATTACCTCTACTTGATGGCTGACATCTAACCCAACACAGCTTCGACGCCGACGAGAAGGCTCGCAAGAAGCAGGCCCGTGAAGGTCACAAGGCCTCGAAGGATGCACAGAACCTGCGCGGTCTGCGGGCCAAGCTGCACCAGCAGCAGCGCCACAAGGAGAAGATCCAGATGCGCAAGCGCATCAAGGCCCAGGAGGAGAAGAACGTCAAGTCCAACACCGAAGCCGCCGATTTGTCGTCCGCCGTGCCGCACTATCTGCTCGACCGCTCCGAGGCCACCAACGCCAAGGCCCTGTCCTCTGCCATCAAGGACAAGCGTAATGAGAAGGCCGCCAAGTTCGCCGTGCCCATCCCTAAAGTGCGCGGTATCTCGGAGGAGGAGATGTTCAAGGTGGTGAACACGGGAAAGAAGACTCATAAGAAGGCGTGGAAGCGGATGATCACGAAACCCACTTTCGTCGGTCAGGATTTCACGAGACAGAATGTGAAATACGAGCGATTCATCCGGTATGGCTTGTCTATCGGACTCGTGATGGACGACGATGGATGATGACGGCTGACTTTCTTTCTAGACCCATGGGTTTGCGTTACAAGAAGGCCAATGTCACCCACCCCAAGCTCGGCGTTACGATTCAGGTCCCTATCCTCAATGTCCAGAAGAACCCCAACAACCCCCTGTACACTCGTCTTGGAGTTTTGAGTCGGGGTACCATCATCGAAGTCAACGTCAGTGACCTGGGAATGGTCACTACGTCAGGCAAGGTGGTTTGGGGTAAATGGGCACAGGTTACCAGTAAGTGTGTCGTCTGAATGTCGATGGCGAAAGCTAATTGTGTGTTAGACAACCCCGAGAACGACGGTTGCGTGAATGCGTAAGTCATCCATCTTTTACTTTCCGGGGCATCTCACTAACAGACGCAGGGTTCTTCTTGTTTAAAATATGAATAGCGATTTGATTTTACTGGCAGGGCTTCTGACGGATACCTTTGTTATTGTTGGTTTTTTAGACGCATTGAGTTCAAATAAAACTTGATAATTCTCGCCATTGCTTTTACTACGACCAGCCCCCGGAAGGCTGCTTGAGACACCGCTCCAATGGGATAGCTTGTTATCGTACTTTCGTAGCAAGATGGTGTTACCTGGAGGGGTCTCATGTAGTAATTGGGCGTTGCTCTTCGTGAATCAAGACAGGGATAGTATGGCGTCTACAGCCTGTCTAACTCGGACATTGTCCCAACTTGATCATGCAATTGCTGCCGTATTCGGACGTCAAGGGACCAAAGTTCTCAGCGGAGGGATGATCCCCGCATTCCATCCACTCTACTCTGTACAACTCCGTATCCTTGTCCAGGAATATATTGAGAGGATTCAAATCCCGCCTCGTCGACAACTGAAACCGGAAACGGTGCAGATCATCAATCAGGATCAACTTCAACAAGACTCAACCTGCTTTGGGCGCCGACAGCGCATAGCATGAACTAGAACCCGCGATGCACGCTGCAGGGCTGGTGGGTCACGGCTTGCTACCCCCCACTGAGATTGATAATGAGGCGACTCTCCGGCGACCGTCCATGCGATGTCGATGTACATCGGTACACTGCCTTCCGATGACTGGTTTAGAATCCCCCAGTCCCCGGAGAGGTACGAGCAGTAGCTTGCTCCCCCGAGTGGCGAGATAGAGCTCAGTCCTCCTCTGGTTACGAATAATGTGCGGGGAAACGAAGATGCGCGGTGTCATGGCGAGTCTAGATTCGTTGGTACATGGTTACCAGTTCTGGATGATACGATGTTTCGATGACGATAATTGATCATGATGATATTCAATGCTCAGTCTACTGGATATCTAGGTACCTACCTGACTGATAGTGATGCTGACAAAGACAGGGCAATGGACGCGTGACGGTCCACGTGTGATGAGGAATGAAGATCCATGGTTCAAAACTCTTGATTCCCATTGCATGCCATCAACACAGAGATAGTGTCAAAGTCAGACCTCTCGTGCTGCAACAGCCCAAGTCCTGATGGCCAACAGGGATCTTCGTCAGATGATGTGCTTTTAGCGCCCCCCGATGAGCGGGTCATCTGCCTGCACCCCAAGATGCACTATTCTTCGCATTGTTCGTCTGCCATCTTAATCCCGGACTAATCTCCAACTCCTTTAATACTGCCCCTCTTTGTTGATTCTCATTTTATCTTTCCGTCTTTCCCTCATCCCACTCCCCCTTTTGTTCAGTCTCGGGGGTTCGTCGTCCTCGACTCGTCACTTCAGGCTCTCCTCGCTGTTGGAGAATTGCGGGGAATCTGTCTGTATCACTCATTGCGGTCGGACTTGTGCTTGCCCAACATATCACCACTCCTTTCTGATCTGTCTGTCCGACTGATTTCTCATCTGGAGATGAGAAATGTTTGTCGGTGCGTGATTGTTTAGGCCCCGTTAGGCTGCCGAGGACCGTCCTAACACAAGGTCATAGCGCGTTCGATTTAAACTCCGAGGCAACCCCGACTTTCGTCACCGCCATCTCCAAAAAATAATATCATGCCTCGCTCAATTTCCTCCTATTTCCCCCACCTCCCTCCGGACGAGGACCAAAATTCCGCTGACCCCCCGGATCGTCCTATGTCCGCCTCGCGAACCGCTCCGCCCTCCCCAGCGGCTTTCCGACGAAGTCACAGCCTTCTGTCCGAATCCCATACCCAGTATGAATCGCTCGATACGCCGCTGGAGGTTGGGGAGACTACTAGCCTGCTAGGGAAGCAGCAGGAAGGCCGCAAAGGGGCTCTGCGACGATCGTACACCAATCTATCCGGCGGTTCCGGCACCGATATCCCGTTTCGACATTCGCTGCTAGCCGGGAGTTTGCGTCGATCCCGACATCATAGCCGCGCCAATTCGCAGAATATTCGGTTCAGTCGGCGGAGTAGTCTGGATGGAGAACGGGCGGATAGTCTCGCCGCGTCCGCGAAGGATGGTCTGACGGCGTCGTTTCTGGACGAACGGACCTGGTACGACCAGTTCACTTCCACGGACTGGGTGCATGACAGCATTGCCGACGGCGCTCGTCTGCGTGAATTGCGCAGGCGGAAGGATATTCGGGGTCGACTCTTAGCGTGGTTCGACGGGGCTCAGGGCTGGATCCTGGTGGCTCTTATCGGCTGCATCACAGCGGCTATCGCGTACTTTGTGGACGTCACCGAGGACTTTGTTTTTGACCTGAAAGAGGGCTTTTGCACGACGCGGTGGTTCCACAGTCGGCAGAGCTGCTGTCTCGACGAGTCGAATTGTGCGGCATGGCGGTCATGGTCGAGGATGCTTCGACCGTCGCGGACGGAAAGTCAGGGCGTGGACTTTGCCATGTTCGTGTTCTGGGTGCTCCTCTTGTCTATGATCTCCTGCTCTCTGACTTTGCTTACCAAAACGGTGGTTCCCTCGTCCATCTCATTAACGACGTTGGACGAGGATCTCGGGGCTGTTTCGTCGCGCGGAACAAAGCGTAACGCGGAGGACTCGCCTGAGTCGGAAGACCGGCCACAGTCTTACTATCCGATTCACACTCGTCCCGACATGGTCTATTACTCCGCCGCCGGTAGCGGGGTGGCCGAGGTGAAGGTCATCAACAGTGGCTTTGTGCTGCACGGTTACCTTGGCTTTAAGACGCTGGTGATCAAAACTATTGCGCTTGTTTTCAGCGTCTCATCTGGCCTGAGTCTCGGCAAGGAGGGCCCCTACGTACATATCGCCACGTGCGTGGGGAACATCTGCTGTCGATTATTTGCCAAGTACAGTCACAATGACGGGAAGCGACGCGAGGTGCTGAGTGCGAGTGCTGCGGGCGGCGTGGCTGTTGCGTTTGGAGCTCCTATCGGTGGTGTTCTGTTCAGTCTCGAGGAAGTTAGTTACTATTTCCCGCCCAAGACCCTGTTCAGGACCTTCTTCTGCTGTATCGCGGCGACGCTGTCTCTCAAGTTTCTGAATCCGTATGGCACGGGTAAGGTTGTTCTCTTCGAGGTGCGGTACCTCGGGGACTGGGAACTCTTTGAGATGGCCATCTTCATTTTGCTGGGTGTGATGGGAGGTGTCTTGGGCGCTCTCTTCATCAAGGCATCTAGTCTTTGGGCACGATCCTTCCGCCGAATCCCCATCATCAAGCGGCGGCCAATGCTCGAGGTAATGCTCGTAGCGCTGCTCACCGGAGTGACCAGCTTCTGGAACCGGTATACCAAGCTACCTGTTTCGGAGCTTCTGTTCGAGCTGGCCAGTCCGTGTAAGCGTGAATCCACATCGCGCACGGGGCTGTGTCCCGGGGAGAACGGCATCGGCGAGATCATCAGTTATCTTTCCGTGGCGTTTGTCATCAAGAGCATTCTCACCGTGGTCACCTTTGGGATTAAGGCTCCGGCAGGGATCTACGTGCCGTCAATGGTTGTTGGCGGCCTCATGGGACGCATTGTCGGACATGTGGCACAGTATCTGGTGGTGAAGTATCCCAGCTTTTTCCTCTTCGGGTCCTCCTGTCCCGCCACCTCCGGCATGGAATCCTGCGTGACCCCGGGCGTATACGCTATGGTGGCTGCGGGAGCTACAATGTGCGGTGTGACCCGGTTATCGGTGACCCTGGCTGTCATTCTGTTCGAATTGACCGGCAGTCTGGACCACGTGCTGCCTTTTTCGATTGCCGTTTTGTGCGCCAAGTGGACGGCGGATGCGATCGAGCCGCGCAGCATTTACGTACGTACTCCGATATCTTGAGAAACGATGTAAACTAACTTCAGAAGGATCTTCTCACTGACATGAACTCCTACCCATTCTTGGACAACAAGATCCAAGTGATGTCCGATGCAGCGTTGGGGGATATCGTTCGACCTGTCCGCAAGAGCCGAGTGATCGATATTTCTGACTCCCCGTTCGTCCCTGCCACGGAGCTTCGCTCGAAACTGCAGAACCTACTCGTAGCAGGCGAACTGGACAGCGGTCTTCCCATCCTGCGAGACAACATCCTCACGGGGCTGATTCCGGCCCCGGAGCTCGAGTTCGCCTTGGATGATTTGGAGGACGAGGGTAATACCCTGTGTCTGATGGCGCTGGATGCGTCTTCGGTCCTATCGGACAGCGAAGGAGACGAGACGGATCATGTGGATTTTGGGCAGTATATTGATCCTGTAGGTTTTCCCGTCTCGTGTGTGTCATTCAATGCTGACCTGCTTCCTAGGCACCTATCTCTCTTGACATCCACTCACCTATTGACCTTGTTTATCAATGCTTTGCAAAGCTGGGTCTGCGGTATTTATGCGTTCTTCAGAACGGACAGTACGCTGGCCTGGTGCATAAGAAGGCATTCGTGAAGTTCATGAAACAGAACGAGTGATTTCCTGATATTGTTCTTGGCTTGTAAATTGTGGCCCTGGACTTTGGTCTGTTCATATTCCTCTTCTGGTGGTGGTAAGGTTTGCATATTTTGACGCTGCCCTTGCCAGCTTGCATATATCTTGATTCTCTGTGTTTCTTTCTTTCTTATACCATACTTGTTGGTGTATATTAGCCTAGCCTAGCTTGTCTTTTTGTTTTGAGCGATTGCATTACTCGTCCATTGGATGGACCCATAGCTTATTAGAAAGAGTTGGTTTTGAAGCCGAATGCATAGACTATTTACAGTGAACGTGATGCCCTATTACCAGTAGATAGGTTTTTCTTTACACCGCATCCTCCCATTCCACCCTCCCTGGACATCTCACAACCCAGTTCCATTCCATTCTTAGATAAAAGGAATTAAACCCTCTCATACCCAACCATACGAACCCTCACATCCCCCTCCTCCTTCCACTCCCCAGTAACCTCCTCACCTACCCACGCGCTCACTTCCTCTGCACCAACCTTCCTCCATCCCCTCTCCTGCTCCAACTCCTCGTCCACAGGGAAAAACGTATCGCAGTCGAACGTCTCCCCGGGGTTCAGCTTCTCCACGTTCGTCATCACGATCCGAACCGGTTGCGTTGCGGGGAGGTTCAGCGCCGAGGCATAGATCTCCGCGCCACCGATGATATACACGTGGCCGAGCTTCGGGAGGCCGGTTGTCGAGGGAGGTTGGGAGAGGGTTTCGAGTGCTAGGGGGAGGGAGGTTGAGATGTGGGCGGAGGTTTGTTTGCCGGGTTGCTCTTCCTTGTATTCCGAGGTGTTGGATTGCGATTGAGACTGTGACTGTGCTTGTCCCTGCCCCTGTGTCTGTCCTTGTACTTGTGTCTGTTGTTTCTTCTGTTCCAGCTGCTCCCTCTCCTTATTTAACTTCCTCTCCAAATCCCCCCTCACCCTCTCCCCAAGTCCACCCTTCCCTCCCTCCCCACCTCTCGAAAGAATCACACTCAACCTCTTGCCCAACGGCCTCAATCCCGCCGGAACGGAATCATACGTCTTCCGTCCCATGACGATCGCGTTCGTGGACCCCGGGATAGAAGTGGGGGGCCGGGTCGTGACGCGCGCGAAGAATGACATGTCGGTTTTAATGCGTGGCCAGGGCAGCGTGCCGTTGAGGCCGATGCCGAGACGTGTCTTTGCGGATGGGGATGCGGAGGAAGAGGGGATTGGGGTTGTTGCGACGATGAGGGTTAGGGGGTTTTGTTTCCCTAGGAGGGGAGGGTGGGTTGGGGGTGATGGGGGCATTTTGCTTTTTTGGTCTTTTGGGGGTGGTGAGGTTTGGTTGTTGTTGAGAGGTGGTTTACTCGGGTGGATGGTATTGTATATAGATGTTGGCTGTGGGTGTGGGTGTTCAGGTAGCTAGGGTTCGTTGGTTGGTTCGTAGTTCGAGGAATGGAGGATGGGGAAAAGGTGAAGTTGAGACTGCGATAGATATGATAACTGACTTGCCCCGCCGCGGAGTTACAATAACCATGGGTTTTCCATGTCATTTACCAATCCCAATTCCCAACACATACACGAATAAAAAGACAACAGAAACGCCTATATTAATCTCAGTCGACTTTATTAATCAAATCATAATAAATCACCCACCCAACCAGACCCATATCTGAACAAGAACCAGTCTAACGCCATCCCCAAAACACCTTGCCAGAAACCCAACCAACCAACCAGCCTAATATACATACATACAGAATACAAACCTTCCCTCAAAGAGAACACCCTTATAAACCCGGCAAGAAATAGATCACTTCGCAGCCTTCAACAACCCACCCTCCTCAACAGCCTTCTGAATCGCATCCGCGTCTTGCTCTAGCTTTTCCCGACGTTCCACATCCGCCTCGTCTTCGCCAAGCGTGTCTAGCTTTCCAAAGAGCCAGGTTTCTTTCATCGTGCGGGTCAGGGAGAGGATGTCTTCTGCGGCGCGGACCTATCACACAGGGAGTTGTTAGCTGGGTTGCTTTCGTCTTTCGTTTGGATGGAGTAGGGTTGGACTGTAAGGGGTAGTAAGTAGGTAAAGGTCAGGGATGGATAGATAGGGAAAGTTGTTGGTGAACGTACTAGAGCTGTGGATTCGACATCAAGCTGGTACGTTTCAACGGCAGTGGATGTGTGGCTTGTGCTTTCGACCTGGTTTTTGGGCCTGTTAGCATCTATGCATGGATCGTTCCATTTTCCTACGCGCAAGTTGATCAATCATGTATATGACAAGGAAATACATACAGTAGCTGTCGCCATGATATTCTCGAATCGCTGCAGTAATTGCGATACGTCGGTGTTGATGCGATCTGACGAGTTGGTTAGTACATTTGCCCTTATCGGTCGATTCCGAGCGAGCAGGCGGGAATAATTCAGGTAGCGTACTGTGCAATGCTTTCGATGACGGTTGAGAGTCCATTTTATCGATCTTGTCCAGCAAATTCCGCTGGTTGAGTCGGTGGTTTGGTGAATTGAAGGACAATGCAAGAGGGATTGTCGGTCGGTGGTTGGCTGGTGAGGGCGGGCGGTGGAGAGGAGGGGATGTTTTGCCGGCAGTTTGGAGTCGGTGGGATGGTTTGGAGGTATTTCATGACTACAAAACTATATTCATACTTGTACAGGCGATTTTGGAGGTAAGTCTGTTACATCAATGATCTAGATACAAATCGACAAGCATTATGTCTGGGGCTAAGACCCCGGCATCCTGAAGCACCTCTGGTGGGCATAACCATGGCCGAGATAGATACGCAGATGCGTTCACTTGAGCTGTTTTGATGTTTGCCCCGATGCTATGGTTCTGGGAGGGACTCGGCCTTCGAGGAAGTCCGCCCTGTAAAAGTTTTTGTCTTCCTAAAGAGGCGCTCGATAAGTAGTATTGAAGTGTAGTTAGATAGCAGCGGCAACTCGTAATCTACCGGACATATTTGGACTATACTTCGTTAGTAGATATCGATCTAGATTGCTCAGTCAACTTACCATAAAGCGCTTGTGAAAGTCAGATCGCAGCAAGTCCTAGATGTCATTAGCTCAAGCTCGTATCAGCAGTTCCAGCGCACGTACGTTGACAAATTCCTTGTTGCCCTTGTTCTCGGTCCCCCGAGCTTGGTTCTTGAAAACGACGTCATCGTCCCATCTCCGCTTCAAGTTGAAGTCCTGGGCATTCAGCAGGGGATTGCCTCGCGCGATATCCACCTCCCGCTGCTCCTCCTCCTCAGCGGCGCGTTCTTGTTCCTAGAAATCGTAAGCGACAATCTTGTCATCTTCCACGCGATACATACCTCTTTCTCTTTCTGCTGCTGTCGCTCTTTTTTGATCTTCTCCAGCTCTCGCATTAACTCGGCAGCTTCGTCCTCGTCGTCATCACTAGTCCTAATCAGCGAGTTCCTTCATACCCGAACGGCCAACCAACCTGTCATCATCACTACTGTCCTCTTCTGACCCGTCCGAATCTGCATCGATATCTCGCGTCTCTTCTAATATTCGCCGCCGTTTCGCTTCCGGATCTTCTTCCTCTAGACCTTCTTCACTAGTCGGCGCGCCTTCTAGCTGACGTTTCGGCGCGGCATTCTCAACGGCGGGCGTGTCGACAGGGACACCGTTCTTCTTAGCGAAGTGAGCGGCTTCGGCCTGGAGCAGTTCAGCACGCAGGTCGCGTTGCTGGGATTCGTTTTCGCCGCCTTGTCCGAGTTGGCTGGAAGCTGTTAGCTAGTTCGGCGGATGAAGTGTGCAACATACCGAGTCTTTAGGTGCGTGTGCGCCGGGAGAAGTCGCTGGTGGTATGCCGGGCCGCGGAGGGCCTCTTTCCCTTGCGCCTGTAATTGTGGTCAGTCGACGCAGCGATGAACGAAATCGGTGAACATACGGGATCAAACGTGGGTCTGTGAGCTGATGGATTGTTAGCGCATGATGCAAATGACCGAGATCTAGAACTTCATACCGGTAGTCATGGTTGCTGTAGTCTGTGGTAGCAGAGAAGCCGAGAATCGAGACTGAATGAACGGTCCGGCATATCACTTACACCGCCTTGGTTTATTGCCCCTTACCCAGTTAGGGAGGGCGTATCACGTGCAGCTCGAGCAGCCAAGCTCGAAGCTAGTCCGCCTTAAGCAAGCGGTCGGTCATAGACAGCTGGCCATCTCATCGCTCACCGCCTTGCTTAACCCACCTCTAATTGGCGGATACCCCAATCCTCGGGAACAACGATAACCCGCTTTATGACGCCGCGGACGAGTAAAAATCCCAAGTCTCAACTCTCAAGATCAAAGTCCCCGCCGGGGCCGATTCCGCCTCAATCATGAACAAAGAAGCACCGCTCTCCATTTCTGAGCGCGATTTTATCGTCAATGCTCTGCGCGAAAACGTGAGACTGGACGGCCGTCATCTCGACCAGTTCCGTTCTTTGAGCGTTTCCTTTGGCGAGGAATACGGACATGTGAAGGTGCAGCTTGGCAAGACGAGGTTGATCGTGCGTATCTCCTCGGAAGTTACAAAACCTCACGATGACCGTCCTTTCGATGGGACCTTTACCATCGCCCTGGAGCTGACTGCTATGGGCTCCCCGGCTTGGGATAATGGCCGGTAAGCTCCCGTCCTAAATGCCGAGACGAACTTCTTCCTTGTTCCGGCTTTACATTGTGCACTCCCGCAATCTTGATGGCAACGCTCACAATTCCTAGACAAGGAGATCTCGAAACCTACGTTACGAATGTCCTCGACCGAGTCGTCCGCCACTCGAACGCCCTCGATACGGAATCGCTATGTATTCTCAAAGGTGTGAGTTGCTGGGGCGTCCGCGCGGACGTCCACATCACCGACTACGATGGAAACCTGATTGATGCGGCCTGCATCGGCGTTATGGCGGGACTGCAGCATTTCCGTCGACCCGACGCGGTGGTGAAGGACGGCCAAGTGATCGTCTACGGACTCGACGAACGGGTTCCGGTTCCTCTGAACATCACGCACAAGCCGCTCTCCGTCACATTCCACACCTTCGACGAGGGCAAGGTGGTGATTGTCGACGCCACGCGGAAGGAAGAACAAGCGTCGGAGGCGGACGTCATCATCGGTATGAACGGCGCCGGCGACGTCTGCTTCCTGTCCAAATTCTCCGGCTCGCCCGTGGAAGCGATGGTGTTCGTCAAGAAAACCGATTTGGCGCTGGAGAAGGTCAAGGAGATCAACGCGATCGTCGACAAGGCTCTTCAGGCCGATCTTGCGAAACGGGCCAAGGGTGGTCTCGCGGAGCAATCCCGCGCAGAGAATGATCGGTGAGCAGTTTTTGGTGAACAGAGGATGGAGTTGTAGAGAAATGTGATTTAAGCAATTGATGTATGATAACCAATAATGCGCAATGACTGGATCTGAGGGTCGAAACCGACAGAGTCTAGACACTCAACATCGAATCCTTCTTTCACAAATCTGAAACCACGAGGTCTTGTGGTCTCCTTTGTTTGGCGTGCGGCAGTTTCTAGACGGGCACTCAGGCCAATTCCGAAGGACGTCATAACTGCACGAGATTCCAATATCGGACGATCCAGATGTCTCCTGTCAGTGCGGTGTAGAAAGATCTTCTAGATGCCCTCCAGATTTATAAATTAATTCCAGCGATAATAGAGATCTCCACCTCCCGGTCTCTAAAAATACCCCAAAGCTAAGAAAGCCAAACCGCGACACCCCAGCCACAGACGGAGATCCATAAATCAGCACCGCCCGGACTCGTTAGTGCCAAAACGCATCTCCCCCCCGAAGGCAGTCAGAATTCATCCTTCTCTTCCTCTCCTGTTGGCCCCAATAATATTCTCTCCCTTTTCTTTTCTGCTTTTCTGACCTCTTTCTCCCGCGCATTAAATATTCACCGTGCTCGTGCTCCCACATCCCCCCTCCCTCTCCTCCCCCCTATCAATGCTCCAGGGGCATTCCATCGCTTTGACGGTGTCTGTCCGCCCCCATCATCATGGCCAGCGGTAGGCCTCCAGGACTTCATCCAGCCGCTGGCCGCGATGACGATCTGCTGCAGCTGGAGGAACCGACTCCCTTGTATAATCCGGGACAGGGCCCACCCGTCAACGACGAACACTTGTTGCGACAATTCAACATCAACGACTCCGATGAACCTCAACCGCGACCTTCCGTCTCCTACGATAGTTTCGTCGGCGGCAGCGGCGGACATCAACCGCCGCCGCATCTCCAGCAGCAACACCCCGACGCCCATGCGATGACCTCCGCGCACCCTCCCGTCCAGTCGGGGGCCTACATGACCGATCCGTATATGGGAACCGACGTCTCGAGGACCTATTCGCAGACTTCCGGGCTGAGCAACTACCGTCGCTATTCCGTGGATGACTACGAGGACGACCATGGATACTACAACATGGACGATGGGGACGACCCCTTACACTCCAGCCATCGCGTACGGCAAGCCACTGAGCGGAATAGCATTCTGGGCCTGGGAGGCGGGTTGATGGGCCGAGCAAAGCACATGCTGGGCATGGCTCCCGAATACTCTGAGATGGATCTCCCGCTGACGGAGCACGGCGCGAGGGCGGCTCGCATCGACAGCGCTGACCCAGACGAAACGAACGCGGCCGCTGCTCCCCGGTCCAAGAAGCCCAAGAAGCCCAGCTTCAAGTTCGGCTTTGGCCGCGGCAAGGTCGACCCGTCTACGCTAGGCCCTCGCATGATCGTGTTGAATAATCCTCCGGCCAACGCAGTGCACAAATTCGTCGACAACCATGTGTCTACGGCCAAATACAATATCATCACTTTCCTGCCGAAGTTCCTCTACGAGCAGTTCTCCAAATACGCCAACCTGTTTTTCTTGTTCACGGCCGTTCTGCAGCAGATCCCGAACGTGTCTCCGACCAATCGATACACCACCATCGGTCCGCTGTTGATTGTGTTGCTCGTCTCCGCTATCAAAGAACTCGTCGAAGATTATAAGCGGAGGACGTCAGACAAGGGTCTGAACTACTCGAAAACCCAGGTGCTGAAAGGGTCTGCGTTCCACGATACGAAATGGATCGATGTAGCGGTGGGCGATATTGTCCGGGTCGAGTCCGAACAGCCTTTCCCGGCCGATCTGGTGCTCTTGGCATCTTCAGAACCGGAAGGGTTGTGCTATATCGAGACGGCCAATCTGGACGGAGAGACCAATCTGAAAATCAAGCAGGCCATTCCCGAAACCGCGCATCTCGTCAGTCCGGCCGACCTCAGCCGACTGAGCGGCCGCGTTCGCTCCGAACAACCGAACAGCAGTCTCTACACTTACGAGGCGACGTTGACCATGCACGCCGGAGGGGGAGAGAAGGAGCTGCCTCTGGCTCCGGATCAGCTTCTTCTGCGAGGTGCGACGCTGCGAAACACGCCGTGGGTGCACGGAATCGTCGTCTTCACCGGTCACGAAACGAAATTGATGCGCAATGCGACGGCAACTCCCATCAAGCGAACCGCGGTCGAGCGTATGGTCAATATTCAGATTTTGATGCTGGTCGGCATTCTGATTGCTCTCAGTGTGATCAGTTCCGTGGGTGACCTGATCATCCGGCAGACCCAGGCCGACCGACTCCAGTATCTGGCCTACGGCAGCGTCAACCCGGTGAAGCAATTTGTGCTCGATATTTTCACTTACTGGGTTCTCTACTCGAATCTTGTTCCCATTTCGCTCTTCGTGACGATCGAAATTGTCAAGTATGCGCAGGCGTTCCTGATCAATTCGGATATGGATATCTACTACGACAAAACTGACACTCCGGCAACCTGTCGAACGTCTTCTCTGGTCGAGGAATTGGGCCAGATCGAGTATATTTTCTCCGACAAGACGGGTACGCTGACCTGCAACATGATGGAGTTCAAGCAGTGCACGATCGGTGGGATCCAGTACGGCGAGGATATTCCGGAAGACCGACGAGCTACGGTAGAGGACGGCGTTGAAGTCGGAGTCCATAACTTCAAGCAACTGCGCGATAACCTGCAGTCCCATCGGACCAGGGACGCGATGCACCATTTCCTGACTCTACTTGCTACATGTCATACTGTCATCCCAGAGCGAAACGACGAAAAGCCGGGCGAGATCAAGTATCAAGCCGCGTCTCCAGACGAGGGGGCTCTGGTTGAGGGTGCCGCCCAGCTTGGTTATCAATTCACCAACCGAAAGCCGCGGTCGGTGCTCATCACCGTTGGTGGTCAGGAGTATGAGTACGAGCTCCTTGCTGTCTGCGAATTCAACTCCACCCGAAAGCGAATGTCGACGATTTTCCGCTGCCCCGATGGCAAGGTCCGTATCTACACGAAAGGTGCTGACACGGTCATCTTGGAGCGTCTGAATTCGGATAATCCCATCGTTGAAGCGACCTTGCAACATCTGGAAGACTATGCCTCGGAGGGCCTTCGAACCCTGTGTTTGGCCATGCGTGAGATTCCCGAGGAGGAGTTCCAGCAGTGGTACCAGATCTACGACAAGGCGTCAACGACGGTCGGCGGCAACCGGGCAGATGAGCTGGACAAGGCGTCGGAGCTGATTGAGAAGGACTTCTACCTGCTGGGCGCTACGGCTATCGAGGATCGTCTGCAGGATGGGGTCCCAGATACCATCCACACGTTGCAGACTGCCGGAATCAAGGTCTGGGTGTTGACTGGTGACCGACAGGAAACGGCTATCAATATCGGCATGTCGTGCAAGCTCATCTCGGAAGATATGACCCTATTGGTTATCAACGAGGAAACGGCGCAGGCTACGAGAGATAACATAACTAAGAAGCTGCAGGCCGTTCAAAGCCAGGCGGCTTCCGGGGAAACCGAACCGCTGGCCCTTGTGATTGACGGACGATCCTTGACTTTTGCTTTGGAGAAGGATATGGAGAAGCTGTTCTTAGACTTGGCGGTTCAATGTAAAGCTGTGGTTTGCTGGTAAGTCTCCCCCCTCCGTCTTGGAAAGACAACTCTAACCCTTCTAGCCGTGTTTCTCCTCTTCAAAAGGCTCTGGTGGTCAAGCTGGTCAAGCGTCATCTCAAGTCGCTACTGCTTGCCATCGGTGATGGCGCCAACGACGTGTCTATGATCCAGGCCGCTCATGTCGGCGTCGGTATCAGTGGTGTCGAGGGTCTTCAAGCCGCTCGGTCCGCCGATGTGTCGATTGCCCAGTTCCGCTTCCTTCGCAAACTGCTTCTGGTACATGGTGCGTGGAGTTATCATCGCATCAGTCGAGTCATTCTGTATTCGTTCTACAAGAACATTGCGCTTTATATGACTCAATTCTGGGTAAGTCAGACGGTTCCTTGCTTTCTCTGCCATTTACTAACTAGTACAGTACTCCTTTCAAAACGCTTTCTCCGGTGAAGTCATCTACGAATCATGGACCCTTTCCTTCTATAACGTCTTCTTCACCGTGCTCCCTCCGTTTGCCATGGGCATCTGCGACCAATTTATATCTGCCCGATTGTTAGATCGATATCCCCAACTGTACCAGCTTGGACAGAAAGGGATGTTCTTCAAGAGGCACAGTTTCTGGTCGTGGGTTCTCAACGGTTTCTACCATTCTCTGCTACTCTACATCGTCTCCGAATTGATCTACTACTCGGATCTGCCCCAGGCAGACGGTATGGTCTCCGGCCACTGGGTCTGGGGTTCAGCTCTGTACACGGCCGTGTTGGCGACTGTGCTTGGCAAGGCTGCGCTGATCACCAACATTTGGACGAAGTACACGTTTATCGCCATTCCAGGCTCCATGGTCATCTGGTTGGCGTTCCTGCCGGCGTACGGGTACGCCGCGCCGGCCATCGGCTTCTCGACCGAATACTACGGTACGATCCCGCGACTGTTCAAATCGCCCGTCTTCTACCTCATGGCAGTGGTGCTACCTTGTGTTTGCCTCCTGCGTGACTACGCCTGGAAATACGCCAAACGGATGTACTACCCGCAGCACTACCATCACGTGCAGGAGATCCAGAAATACAACGTCCAGGACTACCGGCCGCGCATGGAGCAGTTCCAGAAGGCAATTCGCAAGGTCCGGCAGGTGCAGCGCATGCGCAAGCAGCGTGGGTATGCATTCAGTCAGGCCGACGAGGGCGGGCAGCAGATGCGCGTTGTCAACGCTTACGATACCACGAGGGGAAGAGGTAGATATGGTGAAATGACTAGTTCCAGGGCCCTGGTTTAATGATTTCTTTTTCTGTGTGATTATTGTTTTAACATTCTTTTTTGACTCTTGACCTCTCATTCTTCGATCTTCTGTCTCTGTCTCTTGCTCTTGAGCTAACCCCTGACTGAGCCTTGATTCCGACTTTGATCCAATCCATGTTATCATATGTATTAGTTCGTTTGCTTGTTGCTATTATGCCTAACCTGCTGTTGCATTTCTGGCGGTGATTCGTTGATTGATTGACTCGATTGATTGAGTAATTACTTATTCATTTCTTCTTGTTGGTTGTTGGGCGGATTGATTTGATTCTATATCTGAGTCTATATCTGATCCGGTTCGATTGGATGGGATTTGTGACCTTTGTTTGATTTTTTTATATTCCAAATATCTCTATGAATGAAGTCAATGTGAAAAATACGTTTTATTTCATTTTTTGATAATATCTTATTATCTTCGTGATAGATTCGGCCGGGAAAGGGTTTGTTCGGAGTACGTTGTGCCAACCACATTTGTTGGTTGAGAGTATTCATCTCATGCTGAAAGGGTATCTGAGGTAAGTCTAGTACTTCTTGATATGGAAGACTTATCAGTAAGGAAGTCTAATGCGGAAACATGAGGGTACGTAGCCCTTGGTGTAGGCATTTGGATGTCTGAGGCGCTTTGTCGACCATTTCACTATTTACCTTTTAGATAGGCAACACCAAAGAAGATCTCTTATCGAGCAATCAATTCAAGTGTTAATCCAGAAATCCATTCATTTCTGTAGGAATTTGAGGTGCCAGGGGTAGGCTACCGAAGTGGAAGAAAAATGAATGAATTGCTTGACTTATTGAAGCTTGCTTGAATGCTAACTAGGGGGTAGGAAAGCCCTTTGTTATCTTCAATATTACGTGGTCTTCATGGCCGATTTCATGGCGAATACCGCTTATTTTCATGGAACCTTCCGCTTCATATAAAGGCTTTCGGAACTTGCCTTTAGCGAGGGTTTGGTGGATCGCTCGAAGCACCTGATTCTTCTACAATTTCCTATCCTGTTTAACCACTGCGTTACACCTAGTTCTGCAATGTGTATATTTAGTGGGAATTAGGTGGAAGTACCTTGCCGGAAACATTATATATAGAGAGAGTGTGCGAAGATTTAAGCAACATCAAAATTTTCTGCACGAAGCAGAGGTTTTTTCTACATTGATTGCAACACCGTGGTAGGTGGTCTGGGTGAAGTCCGAACATGAAAGCAATGTGAGTTATAAACATCTACAAGATATTGTACCTGTAGATAGATGGTCATGATGCCTGAGGTTACAAGATGCCAAGCATTCGCCGTTTGCCTAAGGATGATCGGCTCATCCATTCACTTGTTTATCCTCAACACTTTCATGGCTCACAGAGATATTACAACTATGGTGACATCCATTGTCTAGGCCAGATGGAGAAACACATGTGCAGATTACGAGGATAGGATATAGACAGGAGAGTCATCTCACACCTCAGAGCAATTTGGAAAGATAGGGCAAGGATTTGGATTTCTTTGAACTTCAGATTTATTACTTTTTAGCTGATCGTTCAGTAGACAAGCAGGGCCAGGAAACATCCTCCAGCCCGAGGAACGATCAAGAAGAAGCAAGTTCCAATCAATCTTCCTTCCACAAACAACTTGTGCAATGGCCAAGTCGGCATACAAAACACTCCATATAAAGGGAGGGCTTTGTCTCGCTTTCGAAAGGCCAACGCACCTACAAAACATCCCACAGAAAAAAACATCGCCTGGATCCTACAGCTCAGCCCACCGATCCTTCCGGACCTTCACTTGAATAGGGTCCCGGAACTTAGTGAACATGTGCTCCACCCATTCCACGCTCCTTTCATCAGTCTGGAAGAGCTCGAGATCAAAGCGCAGGAAAAGATGCGCGATGAAGCTGTGGATCTCATTCAAAGCGAGACTTAACGCGGGGTGTCAGCTGTGTGGAACGGAGAAAAAAAAAAAAAAAAGGGTTTCTATGGTAGATTGATATTGATGACGTACTATTGTCCGATGCAAGAGCGAGTTCCTCTGCTGAACGGGTTCCACCACTCCGTGAGCTTGGTGCCTTGCTCTCCGAGCCATCGCTCCGGTTTGAAGCTTTCTGGGTCCGGGAAGATGTCGGGGTTGTGGTGCAGACTTTGGAGACTGTGGGATACGATGGTCTGAACCCAGGCCGGGGATGTTAGCATGGGTGAATGGGATATGAACAAGGGGGAGGGAAACATACACCGCCAGGAAGGAAGTAGGGGCCCACTTCAACACCCTGAGGAGGGACTTCGCGAGGGAGCGGGCCAGGAGTGGGAGTGAATAGACGCATAGTCTCTTTGATCACGGCGCTCTAGGAAAGCGAACGGTTAATAGGGGACACGGGACAGAAAAGGGTCAGAGGACATACGAGCCACGGTAGTCTCAGGATGCTGTGGATGTCGAAATCATCCTTGATAATGGACGAAGCTGCGTCGAGCTCCTCGCGCAAGCGCTGGAAGACACCAGGGTACTTCAGGACGGTGTAGGTGACGGCTTCGATGGTGAAGCCGGTGGTATCGCTACCGCCCACGATGAAAGCACATCCCTCATCGACCATGGCCGTCGCATCTGGGGGCTTGTAACCTTTCTTGGGGTTGGGTCTCAGCAGTAATTCGAAGATAAATCCGGCGCCCTCGGTGTACTCCTCCTGGGAGCGGTTTTGATTTTTCCGTTCTTCGATCAGTTCGTTGACGCAATCCAAGGCTTTCTAGATGGAGTCAGTCGAAATAAAGGGTCCATTTCAACAGACGGAAAACGTCACCTCTCGGAGATCAAAGTATCCCGGCATGAGTTGTTTCGAGAGGCCGCCCGGAAGGTTGGTGAGCAACCATCTCCAGGCAGGAATGTGTTTCACTATTTCTCCAAATTAGACGGATATATTCCTGGTGACAGTAGGCAAGCTCATACCCATGTGAAATTGGCTCATAAAGGCCGATAGATCTCGCAGCACGATTGGCTCCTCGTCAAGAGAGCCAATAAGGCCCAAGGGACGACCAAAGGTCACTTCAGAGATGACATCAACCTGGCCATGGTCAGTGACCAAGTCATTTCAGGGGGAAGAGGCAGAACGAACGGTAAGAGACTTCGCATGACGTGGCACAATGATGGCCATTCCCTTGCGCCCGCGAGCCGCAATGTCATCCATCGATCCCCGAGTGTGTCGAAGAATCGTCGGGGTGAACGAGGCCAAGGACTTCGGGGAGAAGCCCGGGTTCATGGCGGCACGGTGGCGGTGGTGGGTTTTAGGATCCCACTCCGATCCGATGGCACTGGACAAGCCGAACGCATGATAGAAGCAGCGAGCTTTGCGGAACGGGGACCCGATGGCGAAGAGCCTGCTAAAGTCAGCAATGTGTCCACGATCCCAGACGAGAGGGCCAGCCGCTTACTTCTTGTAGAACTCAGGGTCGTTCACGTGGACATGGTTGGGTGACACTCGGATAATGGACGAATCTGCGCCAAATGAGCTTCGACCAAGATTGGACTCGGCCTCGCAACATACTATAAGATTTGTGCCAGTCGTCCCAATAGTGAATGTATGTTCCATTGCGGATGACATCAAAATAGAACTCATACCACGAGGTCAAACCGGCGAACCAGAGGCCGGGGACATTGCGGAGAGGGTGCAACACGGTGTTCTTGAGTACCACATGCAGTGAAACGGCAATCGTGGTCGCAAAAATAGCCCCGAGAACCAACGTCGAAGGGGAATGGCTGTGAATGAAATCATCCACGGCCGTGAGGACCTGCGCTGCCGTACCCTGGGACTGGGAGGCGTTTTGCGGCATGAAGTGGCTGACGACGTGCCGTTGAAGGGACGCCATATTCCAAACCAGGCTACCGTGAAAGTAACTTGGCTGTTACTCTTGTGCAACATACCGGATCAGAGTGCCATTTCGGTTTATATCTACGTTAATATTCTACCTTACGTGCAGCCAAGATGCAAGGGGTAGGACCGCCAGGCAACAACCAGCGCGCTGCAGTTGGGGCTGGGACGTCAGGGTCGGATTCCTAACTTCGTTGCAAGAAAACATGAATGCTGCAGTGACATCTTGGATCCAAGGACCAGGGGCCAGGGGACGATAGAAAATCGTGCCTGGAAATGCCACGACAAGGAGATGCATGGGCGCCGATGCTCGTCATGGCACGACAGCACTCGCATGCGTGGGAAAGGATGTTTTTGACCAAAGGGGGTGCTTCCATCATCGACCATGGCTCCTTTATGCATGTTTCTGGCCAAGGGTGCTTCTTATTGGCCACCAGCGCTACTGCAAGGCAGCCCCGACTCTCCCAGCTGATCTGGGAAAAGCAATATCCACCCCGAACCACACCTGGAGGGCTGTCTGCAAGGCGTGAACCTCTCCCTATGCACGCCACCGTGCTTACCCCACTGATGAACATATCCCTGGTATTGAGTGTGGTGCTGGTGTTGTTGCCACGGCGGCCACATTCCTGGCTCGGGGTCTCGCATGCCTCAAAAATGGATTATCCCCTGCGGTCGGTGCCCCAACGCCATTATCCTATTGGTATTCTATAATTATAATCTGTGCATTGATTTTCAGTGGTTGGGTTCTCATTTTTCTTCCCTGCTGAGCGAGTGGTTTGGCTCGAGAGCCGTGATATATATGTGCCTTGATCCTCCAGGCCGCATAAGCGCTGCGCGAAACAGTCTTGCCCCTTTCTCACCTTGCGTTATCGGACCAGGTCATCTGCTGGATCGAGGCTTGGTTTCTGTTCGCTGACTCTGGCCTTTGTTTTCGGCTCCCTGTTATTATTTTTTGTTCGTAATTGTTTGTCCCCTCTCTCGCACGAGCAGTTGACTGGTATGTTATGCGCCTGTGACCGGCCCTCCCGCAATAGTGTGATCTGAACACGTTTCCTGAGGCCTAAGTCTAGCTTGAACCGTTCGGTGAGCTATACCTATCGCCATGGGTACCCGAAAACATGCCGAAGTTTCCACGGATGATATTGGGCTGTTGACCTTGGGGCGTTCGTCCCAGTCGGAGGAGCCCACGGGAAATGGGTCGACGCTGTCCAGGGACTCGGGTGAGACAGAACGACGAGAAGAGCCGGGAGCCCAGACACAAGATAGAGATGAGCGGATGTCAAACCAGCAGGTCACCCAACTCGCTCGCACGTTCTCCGTCCAGTCAAAACACCAGACCGTGGAGGGTTTGAATAGCAACGACCCTCGACTGGACCCCTTCAGCCCGGACTTTGATGCCAAACGCTGGGCAAGAGTCTTCTACGAGACGCGACACGATGGGGAGGGTGGAACTTTGCGACGCGTCGCTGGATTCGCCGCCAGACACTTGGAGGTTGGGGGTTACGGAGTCGGAATCGACTACCAGATGAGCGTGGGAAACGCCCCTTTGAAGCTCTTGTCGACGCTCACGAACTCCATCCGGAAGCACGTAACCACGGCCCAGCGAGTGAGCATTCTGCGCGATGTCGATGCCTTGGTTTTGCCAGGTGAACAGCTCTGTGTTCTGGGCCCGCCAGGATCTGGGTGCTCAACCTTCTTGAAATCCATTGCCGGCGATACTTATGGCCTCGAGGTGGCTCCGACGTCCTACATCAACTATCACGGCATCACGGCGCGACAGATGTCTCATGAATTCCGCGGAGAAGCAACGTACACTGCAGAAGTTGACCATCACCTGCCCGAACTCACCGTTGGCGACACATTGTATTTTGCGGCCCTCGCCCGCGCTCCTCGCATCATTCCTGGAGGAATGAGTCGCGTGGACTACGCCCGTCACCAGCGCGATGTTATCATGGCAATGTTCGGTATTAGCCATACGATAAACACGAAAGTGGGTAACGACTTCGTGCGTGGCGTCAGTGGAGGTGAAAGGAAACGAGTCACGATCGCCGAAGCAGCATTGAGTTACGCGCCACTGCAGTGTTGGGATAACAGTACGCGTGGCCTGGATAGCGCCAACGCCGTGGAATTTTGCAGAACCCTGCGGACGCAAAGTGATGTTTTTGGCATCACATCATGCGTGGCCATCTACCAGGCACCGCAAGCTGCCTATGACTTGTTCGACAAGGTCACCGTGTTTTATGAAGGCAGACAAATTTACTTCGGCAGAGCCTCCGACGCCAAAGCCTACTTCGAGCGTCTTGGATTCCAGTGCCCTGAATCTCAAACTACCCCCGACTTCCTGACTTCGATGACTAGTCCTTCAGAGCGCATCGCTCGACCTGGAATGGAGGAGGCTGTGCCCCGTTCCCCTGACGAATTCGCCGACCTATGGAAGAATAGCAAGGAGTATAAAAAGCTGCTGGATGAGATCGAGCAATTCGCTACTGAGCATCCGTACAACAGTACTGACCTCCAGGACTTTTCCCGGTCCATGAAAGACGACAAGTCGCGATTGCAACGCAAGAAGTCGCCATATACCATCTCATACTGGGAGCAGGTTCGCCTCTGCTTGTGGCGAGGCATGGTCCTGACCAAGTCGTCGATCTCGGTGCCTATCAGCATGCTCATTATCAACTCGATCCAGATTTTACTTGTGTCCAGTCTCTATTACAACCTGCAAGCGGACACTTCGACTTTCTTCCTCCGTGGCTCATTCATCTTTATCATGGTTCTGCTCAACACATTCACCTGCATGCTCGAGATCATGACCCTCTACGCCAAGCGAGACACCGTCGAGAAGCACAATCGGTACGCGTTCTACCATCCCAGCGCTGAGGCCCTAGCGGCCATGGTAATAGACCTGCCTTACAAGATCTCTCTGTCAATCTGTATGAATATTGTCGGTTACTTCATGGCCAACCTTCGTCGCGAGCCGGGAGCGTTCTTTTTCTATCTATTGATATCATTTTCGTGCATGATGTGTCTGTCTATGGTCTTCCGCCTGCTAGGCTCGATGACCAAGACTGTCGCTCAGGCTATGGTTCCTGCCTCACTTGTGATTCTCGCCATTACCCTATACACCGGATTTGCAATCCCAATTTCCCATATGCGCGGGTGGGCATCGTGGATCCGGTGGATCAATCCGGTTGCCTACGCATTCGAAGCCTTGATCACGAACGAATTCCACGATCGGGAGTTTGCATGTGCCCTATCAGCTTTTGTTCCAGCAGGCCCTGGATACGAGAACACCCCTAGGTCGCTCCAGACCTGCAATGCGAAAGGCTCCGTGCCCGGTAGTACAACGGTGAGCGGCACCGCGTTTTACGAGACTTCCTACTCGTATAACTATGCGAACCGCTGGCGCAATTGGGGGGTAATCATCGCGTTCACGGTGCTGTTTGCCGCCGTCCACTTGGGATTGTCTGACTTGATTGCGGCACAACGCTCCAAGGGAGAAGTTTTGGTGCTGCCACGAGACAAGGCCAAAAAGAAGGGCCGCAGTCGCAAAGGCGACCTGGAGCACATGGCCACTGGCGATGAGCGAATCGGTCACTCTGAGGAAACTGGACACTCGGCACATGTACAAAAGCAAACCTCTGTGTTCCACTGGGAGAACGTATGCTACGATATCACCATTAAAGGCGAGCCTCGACGGATCCTTGATAATGTTGATGGATGGATCAAACCTGGGACGTTGACTGCACTCATGGTAAGAAGCATAATTCCTCGATTCATACCCCACCGACCCGCGCGAGTGGTTTGCATAATTAACGCTGGATATTCTGACGTGAGACAAACTAGGGAGTGTCCGGAGCGGGGAAAACCACGCTGCTGGATGTGCTCGCCGACCGTGTATCTACCGGAGTCATCACTGGTGATATGCTGGTTGACGGCCGCCAGCGTGATGAATCCTTCCAGAGAAAAACCGGCTATGTTCAACAGCAGGATCTTCATCTACATACGTCGACTGTCCGTGAAGCTCTGCAGTTCAGCGCGTTACTGCGACAGCCCCGAAATCACACTCGCCAGGAAAAGCTCGACTATGTTGAACAGGTTCTCTCCTTGTTGGATATGCACGATTATGCGGATGCCGTCGTAGGCATTCCGGGCGAAGGACTGAACGTCGAGCAACGCAAGCGTCTGACAATCGGAGTAGAATTGGTCGCCCGACCCAAGTTGTTGATCTTCCTCGACGAGCCTACCTCGGGTCTGGACAGTCAAACATCGTGGTCGATCTGCAACCTGATGGAGAAGTTGACGAACAGTGGCCAGGCAATTCTCTGTACCATTCACCAGCCCTCTGCCATGCTTTTCCAGCGGTTTGATCGGTTGCTGCTCCTTGGCAAGGGCGGGAAAACGATGTACTTTGGAGACATCGGTAGGAATTCGGCCACACTCCTGGACTATTTCGCTCGTAACGGGGGTCACCCTTGCCCGCCAGAGGCGAACCCGGCCGAATATATGTTAGAAGTCATTGGGGCCGCCCCGGGGTCGCACACCAAGGTGGACTGGCACTCGGCTTGGCGTAACAGCCCCGAGTATGAGGAGGTACAGCGTGAACTGGGCCGGCTGCGACACTCGCCTAACCGAGAGTCCGCGATGCTGGATTCGCAAGACAAGTCAAACTACCAGGAGTTCGCCGCCCCAATGTCGACGCAATTCCTGGTGGTCTGCCGTCGTGTGTTCCAGCAATATTGGCGATCGCCAGGCTACATCTACGCCAAAGCCGAGCTGGTTATCGTTTCGGTATGTGACTGCCACCCTCTTTCGTATTTCGCTTTCATTTCACTAACCATGCAACCATTTTAGGCATTATTCATCGGATTCTCTTTCTTCATGGGAGAAAACACCCAACAGGGCCTGCAGAATCAGATGTTTGGTGTTTTCATTGTCCTGATCGTCCTGATGCAGTTGATCTTTCAGACACTACCTTCCTTCGTGACACAGCGAACATTGTACGAAGCCCGCGAGCGCCAGTCCAAGACATATGCCTGGCAGGCTTTTGTTCTGAGTAATATGTTTGTTGAATTAGTCTGGGCCATGGTGCGTTGAACGCTCTATCCACAGCAGGTGCTTGTGTTGCTAACCATCTGCCCCTCCAGTTCCTATCAATCTTCACCTTCCTGTGCTGGTACTACCCACTCGGTTGCTATCGCAATGCTGAACTCACGGGTGCGGTGCATTCGCGCAGTACCCTCATCTTCTTGCTCATCTGGGTGACATTTATCTGGGCCAGCACCTTTGGCAACATGCTAATCTCAGGACTGGACACAGTTGACCTGGCCTCGTCTATGTCTACGTTCCTTGTCTTCCTCTGCTACAGCTTCTGCGGGCTGCTCGTCTCCCCAACCGCGATGCCGGGATTCTGGATCTGGATGTACCGCGTGAACCCTTTTACCTACCTGGCCACTGGGTTCCTCTCGACCAGTCTTGGCCAGGCCCCCATGTATTGCGATAACAATGAATACCAAATCATCCGCATCCCGCCCAACCAGACTTGCGGGACGTATATGCGTGACTATCTCGATAGCAATGGCGGCTCGATCTCGGACCCGAATGCAACTAGTGAGTGTCAGTACTGCCAGTACACCCAGACTGACCAGTTCCTTGCTACTTTTGGCGCCCATTTCTCGGAGCGGTGGATGGACTTTGGGCTGCTCTTGGTGTATGCGGCCTTCAATGCCTTCATGGCTGTCTTTTTGTACTGGGCCCTGCGAGTTCCGAAACGGAAGAAGAAGAAGACTGCATAGGTCGTTGGACCTGGGTATCGCTGGTCTTTAGGAGGAGTATTACTGTTGGATAAAGGCGTAAACTGTTTTTAATAGCGAGGAGGGGGAGTAGGTAGATCGATAGAGTTGTAATACTATTTTGGTTTATTGTTTTCATTCAATAATGTTGTTTCCCATATCTATGCACTACATGGCCCGGAAATTTTACAACATTCAACCCAAGGATCTTATCGCCTCCCATAAAGAGCTCCTTGGCATATCAGGTACTGCAAGGACTGACCATCGCTCAGTTGGGGTTTTTGGTCTAGTTGAAAGAACATGACTTTATACACTGTTTAAAGAAGAAGACTGTCTTCTTGTTTGGGGAAAAGGCTTGTCGGTCTACATCTCAACACTATACTGCCCGAAATTATATATAAATAAACCCCAGCATCCAACATCCCGCCGTGTGGAGCCCTTCTGTCTAGTAAAGAACAGTATTCTTTTCAAAGAAGGAGGCTCGCCTTCTTGTCTCTATCAAAGCTTTCACCCGCACACCAAATTGAGTAAGATAGATTGTAGGAGCCTGAATGCCTGAGGCATTCTGCCAAGCAATTCGCCGGTTGCACCTCATCGAACGCCTCGATCCTTTTCAATTTCATCATGACTTTTGACCAGAGCATCCACTCGTTTATCCACTTTCATCGTTTTCATCGTCTTCAACCACTACGGCGAGCTTGCCAACGCCTAAAACGTCTACATGGACTAACTCCAAAATCCAAACAGCGGCCATGCGGAGCTCGTCCTGACGAACGTCGTGCTTGTCAAGCAAAGAGGAAACCAACTTGGTTCCTTCGTAAATGCATCCATAAGGCAGGGGTTGTTTATGCTTTGCCCCCCCCTGCCTCTCTGGACTAGCGGTGTCGCCATACCAGGTTGTGGAGACCGGCAATCTTCGGAACTGAAGTCGCCATCCATCCCTTCAATTTCAGAGCCTGTAAGGAGGAACGTGCCCTTCCCGCACGAGTCTACGGGCCGCTAGGAGTATCCCTGGATGAATGACAAGCATTTAAACGAGGGACGTCATGTCGGCCCGGCCAAAACAGGCAATGTCTAGGAGTTGCTGTGGGCACGGGCTGGCTGATCATGGTAGATCTTGTTAGCGGCAAGGGTTCCAGGTAGGGGGGGATCATGCCCGATGAGAATCGGCACGTTCTGATCTGTGAATAATAACTCCGGAACAGTCAGTTATTCTGGTGCAATAATAGCAAAAGAAATGACAATCAAGGAGAGAATGTGTTAAAGCGAGGGATGGGCCGGCTTCCCAACAACGGATTATGTCACTTCAAGTCATGTAACCTCATGAGCTTTCATTCTGCTTTCGGAAGCTAGCGAGATCTAGAGGATTCTTGGCTTGTGCATTCCAGCTGAGTTTGATGCAAGGCGTCGCATTCTCCTTATGGTTACACCCACACTGCACGGCATCGAAGTATAATTCTGATCGGACATAGTGCCGAGTCATCCAGCAGGTACTCGTTGGGATGAAGAATCCTTATTCTCTTATAAGTTATCTTCATATATCGCTACCTATATACGAGGGGGGTTGTACACTAACAACATACCCTGTTTATTCATCTTAATGCACGTGGAGAGGCGCAGAAGCCACCATTCCCGCCATCCGACACGCAGCAGCCACTATACATACAATGTCCTCATGGCAGGACCCATGCCTTTTTCCTATCCTCGCGGCAGATGCTGCGCGCGGCGGTTCTTGCGGTTGCTCCGAAGTCAAACTGGACGACGCGATACTTGAATTAGAGCTTCGCAACCGAGAGATCGCGGAGTTGCTCCCACTTGTCAGGGCTTCCTGGTCATTGGTGCTGAACAAGTTTTGTGAAGTGGACCAAGTGAGCTTTGGACTTAACCTGAACGCCGGAAACATTCGAAGTGGCGCCTCAGCCGAAACGACAGGTGCCTGTCACGTCGGATCATGCGCGAGCGTCTCGATTACACCGGAGACGACTTTGGACGAATTGAACCGCGGCGCGAACTCTCGAACCCTCCCGATCCCCTCTGAGAGCAGTGAACTATTCAACACGTCCTTGAATATCGTGGTTACAAAGCCATGTGTGATATCCGACCTCTTGTCCCTAGCAGGACCTGCAGGCGAAAACGAAACGAACCCTCCCCCGGACTATGTCCTGCAATTAGAAGTGAGGATACATCAAGACACCATAGAACTTGCCTTGCGGTATGAGACACATGTTTTATCCGAAAAGCAGGCGCACGATGTCGCCAGCACTGTTCAACATGCTATGATATGTCTTATCAGGGCGCCAGGACATACCGTTGGGCAAACGAGCTTGGCTAGTAAGCGCAACCACGACGACATAGCGCGCTGGAACGATGCCACAATATCGGAATCTCACAGCTTAATCCACGAGATCATTTACGAGCGATGCACGGAGGCCCCGTCAAGTCTTGCCGTGCGATCATGGGATGGCGACTTCTCATACCGGGAGTTGCATTCGATATCCGATCGAATCGCGGCCCATTTGGCCAGTCTCGGAGTTGGCGCAGGTGTTTTCGTTCCCGTGTGCTATGAGAAGTCCAAGTGGTTCGTGGCGGCAGCTCTGGCGGTGCTGAAGACTGGTGGTTGCTACGTGCCCCTCGACCCCTCCAGTCCAGTTAAACGATTACATGGTATCATTCACGAAGTGAAGGCTAATATTATCCTGACCTCGAGCAAGACGGCGGAACTTCTCCACGAAGTGGCAGACCGCGCACTCATTCTCAACGAGGCAACCTTCGCTAATTTGCCGAATCTCAGACTTGAACTCCCCCAACCGACCCCCGGTAGCGCCCCAGGATACGCCCTGTTTACGTCAGGCAGCACCGGTGTACCAAAAGGATGCCTGGTGAGCCATGTGGCGTTTGCCAGTGTGGCCTCATCCCATAGTGAGGCCCTTGGGATAGAACAGGATAGCCGGGTTCTCCAGTTCGCATCCGTTGGCTTTGGTATGGGCCTGATCGAGATCTTCTGTACCCTTACCACAGGAGGAACCATTTGCATCCCATCGGATAGCGAACGAAACGCCGATCTCGTTGGAGCTATCAACAGGCTCCAAGCGACATGGGCCATCCTGACACCGTCGGTAATCCAGACTATCAACCACTCGGAGGTCCGATGCCTTCGTACACTGGCAGTCGCAGGCGAGCCGCTCCCACGCAGTCTTGTCCCTGTCTGGGCAGCTCGGGTTCAGCTTATCCAAGCCTATGGGCTCACGGAATGGGCCGGCATCTGCGCCGTCTCCAGCGCTCTTGCCCCGTCAACCGGCAATACGAACATCGGTCGCCCTCCCAATGCGCGCTTTTGGCTTGTCGAACCCGGGGACCCCCAGAAGCTGGTACCGGTTGGTGCGGTAGGTGAGCTGCTGCTTGAGGGCCCTTGTCTGTCCTACGGATATCTCAATCAGCCCGAGCAAACGGCCCGCGGATTCATCCCTCCTCCGTCATGGCGCAAGACCTTCCAGCCACCACTCGCTTCACAGCGCCTCTACCGAACAGGCGACCTTCTCCGATACCGGGAGGATGGATGTTGCGACTACATCGGCCGGACGGGGACGCAAGTCAAGATCCGTGGCCAACGCGTAGAGCTAGGCGAGGTAGAGTATCATGCTCGACGGCATTTCGAACACGCCAAAACCGTCATCGCCGAGATGATTCTTCCTAAGGGCGACAAGACCCCCAGCCTGGTGGCCTTTGTCTGCCTGCACCCGAAAGACGCTCCTGTCAAGGATGTCCCATACCTGGCCCCTCCGTCGGACGTCTTTCGAGCCAGTGCCCAAGCAGCCCACGCCTCGCTCTCTCCTATCCTGCCGCGCTATATGCTGCCTGACCTGTATGTAGAGATGACCCACATCCCCCTGACCGTCAGCGGCAAGGTAAGTCGCAAAGATCTGCGTCAAGTGGGTGGTGAAAAAACAAGAGAAGAACTGAACATGTACCTGGCCGAGCGGAAGGAGACTCGAATGCCCCAAACTCCGTTGCAGCGCCTACTGCATGAAGTTTTTGCGAAAGCTCTCAACAAGGATCCTGCTTCTGTCGGTATCGACGACAATTTCTTTCGTCTAGGGGGAGACTCTATCATCGGAATGCAAGCCTGTGCCTTGTGCCGTAAACAGAAAGTCACTCTCACCATCCAGGATATCTTTCGACACAGGACGATAGCGGAACTGTCCAAACACATCCGAATCAAAGACACTAGTCAATCACCCGAACTAGAAGCAGTGAACCTCTCGACTGCTCAGCAGGCATTTCTGCATGCCACCAATGCCGACGACCGCAATAGGGCCAACCAGCAGCTGGTACTCCGGCTCACTGGCTCCGCAGACGTCGACACGGTCCGTTACGCAGTGTCGGATGTAGTCGAGCGGCATGCTAGTCTACGGAGCCGATTCCGTCTAGATTCACAGGGCAACTGGACGCAACACACGCAAAAGCACGGATCCACGGCGTTTGGGTTCCGCGCGGAACTGATTCCGGATATCACAGCCATTCCCGATCTCATTGCAGAGCTGGAAGCCAGCCTCCGTATTCAGAATGGGCCGCTTTTCACAGCTGCTCTGACAGAGTCCGATAACCGTGACCGCCATATTATTCTTGTCGCCCACTGCCTCATCGTCGACAAGCCGTCCTGGGCCACCATCTGCCGGGACCTGGAAATGGTGCTAGAGGGCCAAACGCAATCGCTCGACTCGACCGCTTCTTTCCGTTCATGGTGCCAGACACAAAAGGAGCAATCGCCAGCCTTGGACTTACTACGACATGCTGCCAACGCTCATGATGGCTTGGATTCTGTCGACGACACCGTATGGCAAGCTAAGCTTGACCTGGACGAACAGTTGACTCAGACGCTGGTGGGCAAAGCTAACCACGCCTTTCGTACTCAACCGGTCGATATCTTTCACGGTGCACTACGTCACGCTTGTGGCAAGATCCCGGACGCACCGGCTACGGCATACTTCCTCGAGATCCCAAGTCGTGGATCCTCCGATGTGGAGACGTCAAACATGGTCGGATGGCTCAGCACAATCATTCCAGCGAAGGTCATGATGGGTAGTGGGAATCAGGATATAGTCGACGTGATCCGAGGGGCAAAGGACGCTCGCGTGCGCAAAGGGGTGTCTCAGCATGACAGGGACAAGCGTGAATCAAACAACGGCCAGGGCCCCCATCCCCTGACGGTCCTACTGAGGTTTGACGCTGGCGACCCTTTGGCAGGGTGGCAAGGAAAGACCCTGGAGCGAGAGGACCTCTTTGGTAACGACATCGGCGTGTCAGCGTCTCCTCTGGCGAAACTCGAGATCGTTATAGGCATGGTGCAGGGCAAAGTGCGACTGACCTTCCGCTCACAACGCCCCGCGCTGTTCACGACTGTCGAGCAGTGGATTGCCCAACTGGACGCCTCGCTGCAGGAGGCGGCGGTTAAATTGGTCAACAGCGACAGCGGATATACTCTGGCTGACCTCGCACTACCATCCTTAAGCTACGAGAAGCTGCAGGAGGCACTTCCATGCGCCCCGATGCAACAAGGAATTCTCCTTTCACAGGCACGGGACCCCCAAACTTATCAGATTCAATCGATCTGGAAGGCAACGCCTGCGCGAACTCTTCCGGCTGAGCAGATGTTGTGGCGCTTCCGAAATGCCTGGAGACAAGTTGTGGAACGACATGGCTTACTCCGCACGGTGCTGGTGGAGAGTCAGCTCAACGAGGGAGGCTTTGATCAGGTCGTCCTTAAATCAGTCGCTCCGAGGGTCGATGGCATCTGCTTGCCACGAGGCGATCCCTTCGCTGTGGTGCTCCGGCGGAACCTGGAGGCTGCATTTACCGCGGAGGAGCCACCCCATAAGCTGACGATCTGCGTCACAGGGCGCTCTATCTACTTAGGTCTCAGTATCAGTCATGCACTTGTTGACGCGTCGTCAATTTCCATTTTAATGCGTGATTTGGGTCTCGCGTATGACGGCTGCCTTCTCAAGGGACAAGGGCCGTATTATGGTAAATATCTTTCCTATCTTCAGGGGTTGGAGATCGACCAGTCCGCGAAGTTTTGGGCCAGCTATCTCGAAGATATCAGTCCCTGCGTGCTTCCACATCTCGATTATTGGAGTCCTGCGGTGGAGTATAAACGGGAGCTGAAGACGGTAGAGTTTGAGATGGCCCTGGTTGAGGACTTGGAACGGTTTTGCGCTCAGGAGGGCGTCACAATTTCCAATGTGTTCCAGCTTGCTTGGGCCTTGGTGCTGCGCTGTTATGCGGAAACGGATGATGTCTGCTTTGGATATCTCGCTGCTGGTCGCGATATTCCGGTTGAAGGCGTGGAGGATGCGGTGGGCCCTTACATCAACATGATGATTACGCGGGTTCAGTTCGGAAGCGGCCAGACTCTTAGGGAAGAGCTACGGAAGACTTTGAATAACTTCATCGAGAGCTGTGCTCACCAGCATGTGCCTCTCAGCCGGATCCTCGGTCCTCTGAACCTAGCAGGACCATTGTTCAATACGATTATCTCGTTGCGAAGGCCGTCTTCCCATGGAGTGACGAGTGCGTCGTCGCTGCAGTTAGATAATATCTACGAAATTGATCCCACGGAGGTATGTACCTTGTTCGACTTCATCTAGATTTAGACGCTAACCGGTGGGCTTCCCTGAACAGTTCGATCTTGCTGCCAACGTCCATGTATCTCCGAAGACGGTCCACGTCTCGATATCCCACTGGACCTCCACATTGTCGACGGAACAAGCGCAAAATTTCGCATTTACCCTGCAGAAGGCCCTAAGCACTATCCTCAGCCACGTCGACTGTGCCCCAGAGCAGCTCGACCTCTTCAGCGAGCAGAACCATGCTCTCGTCCAGAGGCTGAATTCCCAAGCGCCTAGGCGAGTAGACGATTGTGCACACCATCTGTTCAATCGACAGGCTGAGGTGCAGCCCCAGGCTCCGGCTGTCTGCGCTTGGGATGGCGACCTCACGTATAGCGAACTCGATCGTCTTTCGTCCCTGCTCGCCACAGGTCTAGCTCAGCACGGAGTAGGACCCGAGACGTTTGTACCTATTCACTGTGAACGATCCAAATGGGTCTTGGTGGCCATCATAGCCGTCGCGAAGGCTGGGGCAGCATTCGTTTTGCTCGATCCATCCCACCCCCCGAGTCGACTGCGTGCAATCTGCGACGACGTACGAGCAGCGACAATCATCTCCTCAGAAACTCTGTCCCCCATTAGTGAACAGCTCGTGCCATCTGTGATGGTGGTCGGCAACAATTCAGCCAACGCAACTGCGTTCGCTGCTCCAGCTGCTCCCGATACGAGCGTTCTGCCATCCAATGCTCTATACGCTGTCTTCACATCCGGTTCCACTGGTAACCCGAAGGGAGTTGTGATCGAGCATTCCACTTTCTGCACCAGTGCACAAGCCCATGGAGGGATCATAGCCCTCAATCCAACATCGCGTGTCCTGTCGTTCTCATCTTTTGCGTTTGACGTGTGCATTGCCGAGCTGCTGACCACGCTTTGTTACGGTGGCTGCGTATGTGTCCCATCAGAGGACGAGCGTCTCAACGACTTGTCGGGCGCGATCAACCGCCTGAGGGTCAACACGGCTTGTATCACTCCCACGGTCCTTCGGATACTTGACGCCAAACAGGTTCCCAGTCTGCGTACCGTTGTCCTTGCCGGAGAGCCTATTGCCCAGGCCGACGTCGACGCCTGGGCTGAGCAAGCGACCTTGGTGAATGCTTTTGGACCGGCGGAGTGCTGCATATACTGCGTCATACAACCGAACATCGATTCTCACTCCGACCCGCGGAACATCGGGTACGGCGCAAACTGTCTCCCGTGGGTGGTGGACCCGAATGACCACGATCGACTCGCTCCGGTAGGCACTGTGGGCGAGCTGCTGATCGAGGGGCCATTATTGGCGCGCGAGTATCTGCACCAGCCTGAAAAGACTGCGGAAGCATTCATCCAACCTCCACGGTGGCGCTCTAGCTTTCCGGTCCGTCAGGCCGGCCGGCTTTACAAGACTGGTGATCTGGTCCGATACGGCCCCAAGGGTACCTTGCGCTTCGTGGGACGAAAGGGTACGCAGGTCAAGATCCACGGACAGAGGCTAGAGCTGTCGGACGTGGAGCACCATCTCAGACAACATGTTGGGCAATCTATCGATGTGCTAGTCGACCTAGTGCCCTTCGACGGCCGCGTCGACCATCCGACCCTGACTGCGTTCTTCAAACCCCGTCACGGCCAGGGTTCCGCCGGCCTGTCGGCATTCATGGCTGATCTTCCGTCCATGGTTTCGAGCCTGAAAGCCCGCCTTCGGAGCTCTCTGCCTCAGTACATGGTGCCTATGGCGTATATCCCACTCGAGAACTTTGCCGTTGGCAAGACGCACAAGACTGACCGAACCAAGCTGCGTCAGTTGGCCATTGAAATGCGGCAGAAGGAGGCTGCCACCGGGGGCCGCGAGGAGAAGCGGCCACCACGCACAGAGGCAGAGCGAAAGCTGCAGAGCCTAGTGGCGACGGTGTTGAATCTTCCGACGGAGCGCGTTGGGCTCGACGACAACTTCTTCATGCTTGGCGGTGATTCGGCCTACGCCGTGAGACTCGTTTCCCTCGCACGGCAAGAGGCACTGCAGTTGTCAGTGAAGGACATCCTACGGCAGCCCCTACTAAAGGACCTCGTCGCCCACGAAGAAGACAACGCTGCGTCTCCCTCTCCCTCACCCAATGACAACGACGAGGCGACAGAAGTGCCCACTGCCGCGGCGCCGTCCCCCTACGGGCTTCTGGATGTCGATGACACTGACGCGTTCATTGACAAGGTCGTCGCACCCAAGATGGGCGTGCCCGCCGAGCAAATCCAGGATGTCCTTCCCACCACCGACTTCCAGGCCGAGTGCATCCTCGACTGGCCCTTGACCTACTTCCTCGTCACCATGCACGGTGCCCTCGACAAGGCGCGCCTTCGGGCCGCTTGTCAGTCCCTAGTTGAACGGCATGAGATCTACCGTACAGGCTATGTTCGTGACGGACCGCATGTCCGACAGGTGGTGCTGAAGCAGATGCCCGTGCCACTCTTTGAGTATACCGGGAATCCTGAGGACAACTTGGACGCTCTGTGTGAGACCATATGCCGCGCGGACTCCCGTCGTGGCCTACCGCTGGGCCATGTTCCCACGCAATTTACTCTATTCTCTCACGGCGACCTGAACTACCACATTCTCGCGCTGCGCTTCTCTCACGCTCAATACGACGGGTTCTGCTTGCCCTTGATTTTCAAGGATCTGGCGGCCTTGTACGAGGACAGTGGCTCCCTTGGCCCGGTCACTAATTTCTCGACCTATATCCACCATTTGACGTCACAAGGAACCACCGACGCGCAGACCTTCTGGAAACAGACCCTGAAAGGCTGCTCGCCGCCAACGAGTCTCCGCCATCTGTCACTGGGCACACCCGACCATGATCGCCAAGACTCGCTTGTTGAACTCACGCGTGAAGTTGCCGCTCCCACCCCGCCCGCCACCATCACGATCGCCAGCTTGATGAAGAGCGCCACGGCGCTGCTCCTAATGCGCCTGACCAGCGAGACCGATCTCATCTTCGGGCAGGTCGTCAGCGGCCGCAACACCCCTCTCGCCGGCGTCGAGAGCATCCTCGGAGTCTGCGCCAACATCGTCCCGGTGCGCGTGCAAAGCCACGCGAAATGGACAGTGCTGGATCTCCTCCAGAGCGTCCAAGCACAGCACATCGACGCCTTGGACCACGAGACGCTCGGCCTCGGCGCGATCCAAAGAAATTGTACCGCGTGGCAGGAGGGCACGAAGCTGGGTTGTTTAATACAGCATCAGAATCTGGACCTGAAGCCCGAGTTCTCGCTGGGTGAGGTCGAGTGCACGACACGTATCTTTGGCGGCGAGTTCAAGCGCGAATTTCTGCATATCTGCACGCTGCCTCGCGGGAACCGCCTCGTGGTTCAGCTCTTCGCTCCGGAGGGTCTGCTACGTCCGGAGGCTTGTCAAAGGGTGTTGGATCAGTTGTGTGATACGGCGGCGTGGCTGGCGAGCCACCCTCATCATTTGTTGGCGGAGTGTCCTAATTCTGTACTTGCGAATTAGGTTTTCTTTTACTTATATTTTTATGTGCCCATTTCCTTTGTCCCATTTTTCTTTTCTCTTGTTTCTTTCCTTTCTTTCCATTCGACTGTTTAGACTTTTCTCGGGGTATCAGGGCTTCTCCTAGCCTGAATTATACATCTCATAGACATAGTAATAATAAAGGTGTTCTAGTTGACATAGAATTTAATATAATTATCCTGATATTTAATATGATCGTACCCAGTCAGGACAGCTGCGTCATTACACCTGTCTAAGGTTAATGCAACAGTTGCCGGGGATATTTACTACAGAAAAACATAAATTAATAGGTGCCCTTCATTTAACGGGCATATAGACACCCTGTTCCGCGGCCTGTTGATATTAAATCCTAAACAGACAAACTTGCTATAGAAGTAAACGAGCAAAGACCGCTTTCAAAAGGGGGCATCAAGTCACGAGGAAAATAGGGAGCAAGGGCAAGGGAGTCATTAATGGGGAACTATCAGAAGATGACATGGCTTCAGCTCACTCTTTGAACAAGCATCGCCGGGCTTACAGCTTGGCTTTCTCAAAGTCAGGATATTTACTCTATCGGCTAGCCTGCGACATCTTCTCACAGACTCGGACTATGATCAGAATTAAAAGGTGCAATTCAGAACGGTACTATCTTGGAGGTGATAGTCGATTATGAGAATAGCTACGCTTCGGGCCATCATGGCTGGCTCTGTGAGTCCTAGCATCTTCTCCACAAGAAAAGACAGAAGAAAAAGCAAGAAAGAAACGAAAGAAACCCTAAGGCTCATGATACTTTAGGATACTAGTAAAAGAAGACACATATAGCAAACCCTGCGCTGAAATGCTTGGAAGAAACCGCGCCATGACACAACCAAGTCATGAAACAAGCAAAAAGGCAAAACACCGAAGAATCCTTCTTTCCCTACTCTCTATCCGCGTCTTCCTTGCTATCAAAGACACTTGATCGAAGAGGCATGACCAGGCTGGTAGTATTCCATCCAACTGCCTCATACATCTCTCTCTGTCGGCATTAATCCCGTTGGCGGAAGGTTCGGATGGGGGATGTATTCCTGCTTGATGGAAATACAACAGGGGCATTCGGACGTGCAGTGGCCATAAACTCCACTGGCCTCCGCTGTCCCAAAAAGTTCGAAGGGCCGATCATAGACCAGCAACGGCTTTTCACAGCACTTACATTCCCTACCGCAACATCCACCCAAATCGGCACACCTGGTACGATCAATAACCCAAGAATAGGAACGCCCATGTCCGTCTCTGTGGCCACGGAAAAGCATCACGCCCTGCGCCCATATATGGCTAGGTGTGTTGTCAACCATATCGCGCAGCTTCGAATTGCTTTCCCAGAATGTGGCCATCAGCGTCCCAATTTCTTTGGTCCTGTCGGCGTCCGATAGCCCGCAAACAGTGCTATAGTCGGGAGGCGCCTCCTGGGGGTAAGACTCATGGTGCGCTTCGTTGGGTTCCACCGAGGAGAGTTGCATCAAACGACGTCGCCGCTGTAAGATTGCATGGCCACGGTTTCTTTCGTCGATGTAGTGTTTGACAAATTCTTCGATAGCCTTGTCATGAGCCTCTTTGGTTACGAATTGTTTCTTCCATTCCTTCTGCCATTCTCCATATGCTTTGGAAAATTCACGCTCGCATTTGGGCTGGCGCTTCCAACTCAAAAGGCCCATCGTATTTCAGTAAGGAAGGAAACAGTTTAAAATTCTGACTTGCGCTCGAGGGAGAGTGCAGATGGTATCAGAGGTGCGATACTTTGCAGATGTTGCTGATTTGACCTGAAGATGTCTTCCTGGAATCATGACGCTATCTTGTGGTAAAGTTGGCATCGACGCTGTGACTCATATCGGTCACCTCTGCTCATAATGATGACGGTTTTAGGTACCACAGCGACACAGTTTTAGCTCTGCGGGAATCATGGTTGAAGTCAACGGAAACGTAACATTTATTCAACCGTATCCCGATAGCTCTGCACGACACCCTCAAGACTTGTTGCTCGTATACAAGATCATCGTGTGCTCGCATTTAAGCTGATTCCATTAAGAGGGCCTCAACGGCCATCAGCCGCGAGGGTCTAGTATACAAGGGAAGGATATGCGATGAGTCCGCAATTCTGAGTAAGGGTTATGCCATACCAATTTGTTTTCCTGTTGCATGTAATGTTCAGCGGGTCCTTATATAGGAATTCTCCATACAGAGAGGTGGTGCACCACGAGGGTCAGGTGAATGAACAACCCTGACAGGAGCACTATCGTCAACGGATATTGTCGACCGGCCATAGCATCATGACTGAGTGACGCACATTAACTGGATAGTTGCCAGATAGTATCACCCACACTCATTCCCATCTTGTTACCCCCTTCCCTTCCTTCACGATAGCCGGCAATTGTCATCGCACCCTCGGAATTCGTGGTCGTGATCGGCCTCATCGTGCTCTTCTTCCTCTACCAATCCTTGGGCCAGATCACAGATGGGTTGGCTCTACAGGCGAGACCGCATATCCAGCGTTGGCTGGGTAATGTGTGGTTCGTACACCTCTACATCCAAACCAGATCAGTCAAAGGCCAGAAACTGACATCCGAGATAGTTCTCGTCTTTGCGGAGCCGACAGCCAGGAGGACCTCGAAGCGGCCAGTGGTGAGCCTGTCGCATTCCAGCAGCCGGCTGAGGGCCTTGAGAACCTGGCTGGTACGCTGGACTTCGCGGCCGAATCAGGCCCACCGGCCTATACTCCCGCTGACGGGTTCTAATGGCGTACTGGCTCGAGGAGACAGGAATGTGTGTTGCATCTCTATTCGCCTTGCTTCCTTGCTGAGTGTCCCGGTTCTGACAGATCTTAGGTACGTGCGTGCGTGGCTCATACCCAGAGGAGTTGGACGCCGCGGCCGCCAATGCCCTGGGTCCCGTAGGGCTAGACTAGTTATTCTATCGTTAGCTGAACTGCTCTCCGAGTCGTCGATGTTGTGTCGGTCACGGCCTGAGGCGTTAGAGGGTTATTATCACTACTTTCTTTCCTTTGTTCGGGCAACAGGGTGGGCGGGCATTATCATTATCATGTTGCGTTTGTCTTTAATTATGCTTTACCTTGTTCTTGGCTATTACTATCAACTTTCCTTCGTCTACGGGCGGGCGTTCATATCTGTATTTCTGTATAATTCCTTCTGTATTGCCACAGGGTGGGTGTGGTGGGCACTTGTACATAGAGAATTGTTTTTCATCACTATCATCATCGCATTGCTTTTGTTCTTGACGGGTTCCGAAAGCGGGCTGCGAAGTTGTGCTACTTTGGGCATCGATTTGACTGTTAGAATCACTATCCCGGACGATCCGGGCAATCAAATGTATGCAGGATAGCCAAACTTGCTTATATTTGATCTAAAATGAGCACCTCCCCTCCGGTCCAATCCACATCCCATTTCCCACGATGCCCTCAAAAACCAGCCTCTCTCTCTCTTCCCACGTCCTGCCCTTGGCCTCTAACTCTAGCACTCTCCCTTTTCCATCGCGCTCGCGGACCCCGCTAGAATCGAACTTCCAGTTGTGCCGCTTCTTCGCCAGACGACGCAGATCGCGCTCGAAAGTCGTGTCGCCGGTCCAGCCGAGGACAGCGCATCCGATGCTACGCCAGGGAGAGACGATAATGTCGACGCGATGGTGGGTGTTAGTATTCTTCGTCGTATCCTTTGTGGGTGCCTCAGTAGGGCTAGCAGGAAGAGGATCCTGCCAAACCACCAAAGCCTTATCCAGACTATCAAAATGGCGAGCTCCATCGACAGCGTCACCCCGATACGGCAAAGTCTGTTGATCGCGATCCGAGGTCGAGAGATTCAAATGCAACGTGTGCGTAATATATTGCTCCGATTCCAAGCTTCCCAGCACATCGACGATCAAATCCTTCGTAACGGAGTCGTCTCGATGCGTGAGGATGACGTCGACATCCCCGCATTTCTCTTTCCCGCGACGGTATCCCCCCACGATTATACATTCGACTCCGACGCCGTCGTATTGCGCGTGTGGGCGTACCAAGTTCGCGTGGCGATGGATTATGGAGGTGATGGACTCGACTTGCGAGCGCGTCATGCCGAGCAGGAACTCATCGTAGTATTTTACGCCGATTTGTTGCACGCGGGAGAGTCCCGTCCAGCCGTGGAGGATTATGTCGTCGAGATCGCGCCAGTGGCGCGTATAGTAGAAGTCTCGGGCGGTTTTGGGGCCCACGCCCCAGATTTGAGCGAAGGTGTGGAGGGTACGGAGGGTGGGGTCCGTGTCGAGGTCAGAGGCGGCGGAGAGGGAGCCCGAGGAGCTGGATTGATATTCAGAGAAGAGGTGCGCGATCTTAGCGTCGCAGCCGGGGAGGGAGAGGATTTCCGAGGCGCGCCGGAACTTGTAAGGGTATGCTGCGATGGCGGCGATGGAGGTGCTGTATGCGCGCACGCCGATCTCGTCGAGGGTTAGTTGGCGGATTTGACGGATCTTGAGGAGTTGGTGGATGAAGGGTTCGTTTGGGGGGTGCAGGGGGGAACGCCGTTGGCATGCGTAGGGGAGGCGGTTGAGGACCCAGTCAGGGGGCGGTGGGAGGGAGGTTTTGTCTTCTTCGGCTTCGGAGGTTGTCGTGCGGTGGAGTTTGGGTGGTGGGTGGGATGGTATTGATGGGTCTTGTCGTGCTCGTTGGAGGATGCTGCTTGGTTTGGTGATTGGGGGTGGTGGTCGTCGTGCTTCTGCTGGACGAGAGACCTTGCGGGCTTGGTATATCTGGTATGGATGCATAGCGAGGAGGGTGTTGGTGGCGATGCATTGGTCGAGCCAGGCTAGTTTAACGACCCGTATGATGTTTGGGTCTTCCCTTGCCTTTTCCTGCGAGGGAATAGTCGACTCAGACTCCGGTTTCTGTAAATGCTTCTCAACCCGATGTCCTTCCATCCCGTCCTCCTCGCTCTCCGTCTCGGTGTCCATCTCGTTCGTGGGATTACTCATAGTAGACGGCGTACCATCCCGAAACAACCCACTCGACACATCTCCTCCAGACACTCTGGCTCTTTTCGCCGGCGGCTCTTTCCCTTCCCCCTCCCCTCCCCTCTTCCCATCAGACGAGCGAGGATCAGGAATCTCTTCGGTCCATACCCCTCTAGCCCTCAACTCCAACGCCGCCCTCTTACTATGACTCAGTCGTCCGAGAACCAGACCCGCCTCGGAGATGTCATATGTTAGATGAGCGGCGCCGCGTACCAGATGATCTTCGATCTGGTGGAGAGCGTCGAGAGATAAATGCGCTGGAAGGACGAAGATTGGGGGGAGAGATTGTAGGTTTAGGGGTGGTTGTGATCCAGCTTCTGTCTGGCTCTGACAATGAGGTTGCGGTTGTGTTTGGGTTTGGGTTTGAGTGTCAGCGCTGATTTGTGACTCTGCTTGATTTCGCTGTGAGGCTTGCTGGGTTGAAGATGCCGTGGACATTTTGTCACTGCCAGTTCATAGATCGTGATGGTAAATGTATATATAGTCGTGAGATATTCATATAGAGTATATTTATAAACGCAGGCCAAGTTGACAAGAACAGGCCTGCCAGAGAAATAGTTTTGAACACTGAGGAAATGACCCTAGATAGAACATGTCGGATTCTGCTAGCCCCAAAATAGAGTCTAGCTGGTCCTGGATCCACTGATCCAAGACGAAAGCAAACAATCAACCTGCAAAATTTGTCATTTCAAAGATCCCAGAAAATCGAAAGACACCTGACCTACCTTTATATTCGAGATAAACCTAAAGATGAATCACTCATCTCGCTTGAACTCTTATTCACGATGAACCGGCCATATGAACATGATGGCAGCTGCTCCATGTGTCAACGGTTGGCTCGTCAAGGTAATCGTAGACTGAGCTAAGATTGGAGTGACGGAAATCGACCCTCGAGGTCGATGTCGAATTCGTGTTCGGATTGTTTGAAGAAAATGACGTCACGTCACCCACTAGTTACCTCGATAGGTCCCTATTTCTGCCTGAGGTGTCGTATAGCATATCAATGGATTGTTCTTGGCATTTCAAATCCAATGGAGTGTGGATAAAGTTATCGATTGTATTGGACTGGGTTTTGTCCGCTGCTGGCTTGAATTTTACTGCGTGTTCTCGTAGGGATTTTCGTAGTCTCCTGGGTCATAGAGCATATTGATAGATGGCCTCCGTGGCATGGCTTAACTAGATGCAACTCATATCATTCGGTATAATATTGCTTTCTGGTTTACTGTTAGTGTAGAATTTATGGGGAGTCTGTTATATGTGAAGGATGTGAACAAGAAAAAGAGAGAGAGAAAGAGAGTCAGTGGACGTGACAATTGGTTGAGCTATAAGTTAGATTGAGACTATGTCATTAAACTGTCGAACCCGAAATTCTTCTAAAATCACCATCCGTTATAATCCAAATATACCACGGTGCCCATCTCCGAACCATCCACGTCCAACTCCTCAAGACGGTCCATCATTCCTCTCCGCAACCGCAACTCTCGTCTCTCCCTTCCCCTTCCCATCCACAGATCCATAGTTCACACCGACCGAAGCCCCCCTCTCCTCATTCAAGATCGGGGTATCAGGTCTCAACCGCCCCTCGACCTCATCCTGGCCATGCCCATGACCCCCTTCATCCGCCACGAACGTCTTCCCATGCCGTCTCGCAATCCATCTCCTCCACGGCTTATACACAAACACACTCAGGGTTCCGAAGATGAGGAAACATCCGCAGATCCCTCCACCGATGGCATCGTAGTAATCGCCGGCGGTCTGGACGCCGTCCCAGAATCGGCCCGTCGGTTCCGCGACGTTCAAGACGAGCGTCAGCAGCTGGATGATGCCGATCACGATGGCCACGATCACGGTCAAAGTGGTCAGTACGATCGAGTAGTACAGGAAGGCGATGGGGTCGCGGTGGTTTTGAGATTCGACTTCCTCGGGTTGAGAGTCGGTTTCGGGGTAGCCTTCTTCCAACAGTGGTGAGGATGCGCTTTCGCGCTTAGGTGGGAGGAAGTTCGTCGCGGGTTGGATGTACAGGGAGAGCATGAGGGCTCCGTCGGTGGTGTCGAGGAGACACATTCCGGCTGACTTGTCAGCGTCCTTGCTTTCAAGCTAGATAAGGAGGGAAAGTAGGGGGATACATACCGGTGAAAAGAATCGGGAAGATCAAAATAACCCAGAAATCAGTCCCTCGGGCCGCTTCAATTGACGAGATTCCCAGCAGCGCAATCTCAGAGGACGTGTCGAAGCCAAGGCCGAACAAGATTCCAAGCGGGTACATCTTCCACGGCCTGTCCATCATTTATCATCAGCTCTGTCTTGTACTTTGGCAGGCATGCCTCCACTCACCGATCAATCAACTTGAACATGCGCTTCAACACCGAGAATAAAACACCCCCGCCCTCGATCTTCCATGCCTCGTCTTCCTGACCCTCCGGAAGATCCAGCACTTTCTGCATCTGCTTGTACAGCTTATACAGAATGTACCCGTTCATCAGACCCAGGAGGATCAAGAAGGCGGCGCTAACCGACGTGCCGATGATGCCGCCGACGGTGCTGAAGCTGTCGAAGCGCGAGGACACGGCTGCTGCGGTGGCGGCGACTACGATGGATGTGATGATGACGATCCTGTCCATGTTAGTGTCTGGTATGGTATTAACCATGCATATCGAATGGCACTTACGTCGAGTGTCCGAGAGAAAAGAACGTGCCGACAGTGACGGGGCGCTGGCCAGTTGCCAGCAGTCTCCGAGTCATCAAGTCGATAGCCTATGCAATCGTTAGTCTCACTACCACCTATCCAGCCTATAGAAAGCAACTCACCGAAATATGATCCGCATCAAAGGCATGTCTCAAACCAAGGGTATACGAAAGCACGGCATTCGAAACCAACGACCTAATACCACCATAATTAGCCCTATTTCCTCAAGCGCGACCATCCTAGACATACGGATAATAACGCTACATTCACATTAGCCCAATCCACTCCCATAACCAACCAACCAAGTAATTTCAAAAAGAAACATACCAACAAAATCGCCGCGGCAATCCAAACCACCACATTCATCAACGCCACAAACAAGATCACCGCGATCGCGCGCAACGGGATCTTCCGAATCCCTGGCATCCGACTGTGCGAGCGCTCAGCATGTCTGATCAGGGCCCTGGGCGACCATTTCGTCTTGGTGTCGGCCGGGCGGGAAGGATGCGGGGATGTCGGGTCGTCCGGGGAGGACTCGAGGATGGTGGCGGCGTTTCGCATGGGGATGGGGTTGTAATTATCTAGTATTCAATGATTATGTTGTATATAGGAGAAAGGATCACGAAGTTGAGGATGAGAGATGGCGTGATGTGCAAATTGACAGCGATTAGGAGTCGTTGCCGAAACTGGAGATTGTAGATGAGGGACCTTTTTTTTTTTTTCGTCCTGGCGGGGAAGCACAACGATAAGAGATAAGGATGACCAATATCTATCGATTAATGTTAAGTTAGATAAATCAAGAAACCAAACCCACCAGATGGTCCGTCGGGCACTACGGAATATTAAGAATTTATAAAATTAATTCGGTGGTGTTGGAAAAGCTTGTCTGTTGGTTAGCACCGCCGTGAGGAGGCCGACGTTGTCTTGTTGGCCGTCGGCGTCGGCGAGGGGGTCCCTTGCTTGCATTGGTCTAGTATGTACTCTCTGTTTGCGGAATATGTTAAGAGTCATTATTCATTACTCATTACTCATTATCATTATCATTGTCATCACTCATGTCCCTCTACAAGGGATGTAGCTATATATTCCCAAGATCAAATACTCTCCGTCTGTTGAAGTTGGCATCTTCATGCCTCTGGAATCTGGATATTTTTCAATCCTCGCCTGATGCTTCCTGCCGGGGCAGTTCGCCGACTGGACGACGCAGCCCCACCTGTCGGCAACGACCTCTCAGATATTGTCGATGCGCCGATTCCAAGTGGTCTCTGCTGCAGGACGCTATACTGAGAACGTCTACCCGACGTCGCCGTGGGTCCTAGCGCGGTGGATCGCTCGGGACCCCGTCGGACTGTGGACTAATGTGAATTATAAAGAGCAAATGCCCGCCGCCGGTCTGGCTGTCGAGTGCCAATTGCATGTGATGCGGCATAATTCGACAGAGTAACCCACGAGGTAGGTTAACCAGAACCGGCAGACATGACATCCACACTATGATTCAGGCTACCGCCAGCACGGTCGGCGAAGGCGTCCACTTCGTCACGGTCGGCTTCATGTGTCGGAAGTCCGTCCCGACCAGCATGTTCCACTCGTTTCGCGTGATGGGCGTCACGTCCGACGCGGACTGCGGCGTCTTGGGGCCTCGTTTGGTCGGCATGCGCGATCGCGGCGGGCCCGCCTCGCGAGGAGAGCGGATGGCGCCGCGCAGGGGAGATTTACGCACCGGTCGCGTCGTGGAGGTTGGTTTGGCGGGTAGCGGCTTGTTGGCGGGGGCTGGCTTTGCGGGAAGAATCTTGATGGTAGGGGTAGCAGTAGTGGTAGTGGTAGTAGTTGTGGTCGATGTCGTGGCCGGCTTCGTGCTTTCAAGTTCAGGAACCGACTGCATCACTGGCTTCATGGCAGCGCCTTTGCCCATCCGCGATGCCGACCTCTTCTTCGACACCGGGGGCCTCGTCGCCGTCTGCTCGGCAACGCCACCCCTCTCGGGCAACACAATGCCCTCGACGCCAAAACTCTTCCGATAGACGTCCGCGATGTGCATCAGCAACTCGTCCCTCACGTCGAGCTGCTCGTACACGCGGTGAAAGAACGCCTTGCTGAACGGCCGACCCTGGAAGTCTTGGATGGTGCGACGCAGCAGGCTGACGCACGAACCGACATACTCGTCCTCGACGTGCGGGCCTCTCGAGGACAGCATGCACAGTCGGCGCTTGAACGTATAGATACGGTCGACGTTCAGCAAGGTGAGACCTTCGCGACTGAAGACGACCTCGTTCTGCATGATGGATTGCTGAATGAGGTACTCGTTGGCGTGGCGCTCGTGCTGGGCGCGGGCCAGCGCGTCGGTCCAGCTGGCTCCTAGGGAGAATTTGGCGGCACCCTTGGCGACGGTGCGATGAACGATCCGCAGGGAGATCGGGTCTAGCGGGCTGATGGGGATGACCATTAGGTCGGACGGTGCGCCGGTGGGGTAGGGCTTTCCGCGGCCGACGAGCAGCGTGACGTGCATCATTTTCTGTTGTAGTTTGCGGGAGATGTATTCGAGGGCGGGCAGGCTGGAGGCCGGCAAAGTCTCCGAGTCGAAGGTGAAGTCGGGGGAGAGCGGCGGGGAGATCATGTCGGGGGTGAGGGTGCGAGTTGATGAGGAAGCAGAGGATGAAGGAGATGGGGGAGAGTTGGGGACGTAGAGAGCTGTAGGACGGGGAAGACGGATGACGCCCATGGTGACGGTGTATAGGAGTGACCAAGATGAAAATGAAGACAGATGAATTGTGGTATGAGTGTGGTGAACCACAACAACAACAACAACCCAGGATACACTGGTCGTTGAAGAAAAAGAAAGATCAGATTGAAGAGAAATGAGTCGAGATAAATAGATCCGTTCATCACACCATCCCGAATGCTGGGCAGTTGGAAGAGGAAGAAGAGAAAAGAGGGGAACCCGGCCAAATTAGCAGCTGCAGAACGTTCTAATGATAGCAAAATAGGGCCCTCCACATCCCAGTCACCACCAATAACCCTTGCCCCGACAGAGTGGAAGCCAATGCCTCCCCGGGATATAAATACCTCTAAGCGCCGACGTCTGCCATCTCCTGCATATCACACCCCGTCATTGGCCAATGCGACCACCGAAATAGCATCAATTAAGACCAAGTCGATCCCTAATTTCCATCGACTCCCCTCCACCCTGGACACGGAGAAACGGACCTCCACTACGGAGTCACTGAAATTTACCCTCTTTTCGATCCATACAACACCCCCTGTTTATCGCCCATCCCCGCTTCTTGCAGCCCCCGTCCCGTCATCGGGCATGATCCAGCGTTGCGTGCCATGTCATGTTCAGCCTTGCATCGCGAAATAGGAGGGGAGGGACTGGTCCACAGACGCCCACCATAAGCACTTATTCCGGACTATTGAATCTCTGCATAGATTGCGCGCTTGATCGGGGATTATGACAGGCGGCTTTGACCAGGTCCGTTCGGGCCGGCGGTCGAGGATGGCTCGATTGGGCTTCTGGATTTCTTTGTGTTCTGCTGGATTCTGAGTTTCTCTGGCAGGTGTCGGTCCAGACTGTGGCCGTTGGACTCTCGTGGGCGATCGAGCTGAACGTTGAGCGGGGGAGGGATTTGTTATTCTGCATTGAAGAACCGACTATTGGATTCCGGCGGTAGATTTGCGCGGTCTGATTCGTTTGGCTTTGAGGATGTCTTGATTCTGAGGGCTTGAGTGGTTGGCCCGTTGGGTTGGTATGTAGACGTGTTCATGTTGGATGGTTAAACATGATTCACGACAATAGCACATATGAGGCATTTTGGTCCATTGGATGACCACCTACAGCAGAGCGGGAGATACTTATCTTGTGATCGAGGCAGCATCTATTGACACCCAGATCAGCCTCACAACCTAACAAAGCCACCATCCTATGAGAATGCGTATCCATCGTATCAACGAGGCCAGGATATCCACAGTCTCTGCTATCGTTCACGAGCCTCCATTACCTAGCGTGCACGTTACTGACTGCACATCCCGCACAATGTTCATAATGTGGGGGCCAAATGACAGGCAGACCAGATAATCCAGTAGACAGAGTACAGCGGGCAACGGGATAGACCAACATAATCTAACCCATGTGGGCATAGTAGACTACCTAGGAGTGCATCAGTGGATGGTTCTCCTCTCTCTTCCTCTGCCGAGCCCGCTCGGCTATTTACCTGCTTTTGTTATTCAATCGCCTTCTCCCTGGTCCTCTCCTACCTTCTCACTGGCTAATAACCATGCCTCATATAGCCGTACAAAGGAGGCTTTATGCACGCGAATATATTACAAATTGCCCCAGACATTTCGGCCACAAATCTAGACCTAGGTCTGAGAAGATAGGCGTATGGTCGGTTGTTGCCTAGATACAGCGCTTCCAGAAAGAAAGACTAGATATGTTGCAGTCTTTCCAAATCTGTGAATCGTGACAAGGTTGGGGGGCGGAGGAGGGGGCATCGAGCAGGTCTGGAGTGATAGGAAAATGTAACTACATGTCTCCACCATTCTTCCCTACTACACATATTTGTCGGAGGCATCATTCGGGGAAGGTCGTGAGCCCATAGAATATCCATGTGCAAGTCACATTAAGTTGAATATAGAAATTTGAGGGATAATTTGAGATAGTTTAAGATTCGAGCTATTTAGTCGTGGCAGACACGAACTGACGAAGACCTAAAGTCGTTCCTGCAGGTTTCTAACTTGGCTCACTTGGGTTCACGTAACGGGTCTCCCCTTGGGCAGGGGGCTCGGTCAATAATCGCCGACAGAGCCCGCTCGTACAGTCTAAAGCATATACCTAGCCCACTTGGTAGGACGGGGTAGTACATACGGAGTAATTACTTAACTGGTGAGCCTATCTAGCCCAATCAATCGGCTCAGTGTCACCAACGACACCCCTTCTCTCCGTTCTAGCTTGCTTCTAAGTATGTACCTAGCCTAGGTCCTAGACTAGCCTAGTTCGAGTGTCAAGATGGTGATCCCAGGGTCGGGCTGTCGAGTACATCTAACCTTTAGGTGAGCTCCTTGTTATCAGCGTCGGCAGTGGTGGGATGCTTCTCGATGGGAGGAGGGGCTTTAAAGGCATGTGGAAAAGTTAGATGCGGCTTGTACTATTCCACCAATGAAGAGTTGTGTGAGGGTGTGGGAAGGCAATAAATCTCCGAGGATGGAGAACGTGGCATTGAAGGGATGTAGTGGGATTGATGGAGTTGGGGCCTTCAGGTGAGTAGGACAGGTCTCACCAAGGTGCAGAAGATTTAATATCCATGTGTTCCCGGGTCTGGGACACATGGAAAGATGCCCATGCCTGGGATCCGAGCAACCAGAGACCGTTGTCACGCGCGAACGTTCACACCAAGACGCGAGGATGCAGGGAGCGTCTGACCTTACCGCATCCAGCCCCGGATCGTTGAGTAGCTCCGGTGAATCTGGCCTAATAGACACGCTATCTCCCTCCGTGGCATCCCCGAGATAACGGACCCTATCATCAGTCGAACAATCCGACTGCAGGCCGTATCTTCCTGGAGAATAAGACTTGGCAATCTCCTGATACGCGCGAATCCCGCTCCTACTGGGATTCCGCCTGCCCCCCTATTGGGCGGAGTCCTATCGGGTGTTCGCTCGACTACCGTTATCCCATTCGCCTTGTTTGGAAATATGACCAGATATCAGGGACAAAATAGGAGAAAAAATTCCTCGGATCAGGTAGCTGCCGAGAAACTGGCGATATCAGGATATCACAGTTCTCCTCTCCTTCCAGGGTTATCCACCGTCAGGCGGCATTGAGCCGATAAGAATCCCGGGGAAAGCGGATTCCATTACCTAACGAATTCCCCGGGAGCCACGGTCTAAGCGCTATAGCCCGGCTCCCCACTCATGTCGTGCGAATCCTTTGGGAGGCAGGGCCGGGTTGAGGGGGAAGTCTTGGGATTTATAGTTACGGCGTCGGGGAGGGGATCACGAAGTCAAATTGCTGATTTCCTCCGAATCGATCGGAGAAGTCTCACGGGTTGTCACGACAGAGCAACTTCCAGTACTTCCACATGGCCGAAGGGTTCTAGAAACCTCCCCTGGACAGCCGAGGAGATAAGCAGTGCGTGCTGATTGGCAGGTTGGGGGTGAGAGATAGACCCCGTGATAGCGGTCTTGGCATGGCCTACTCAGTGTAGGGTTGCATTGGCCGGGCAGCCATCGCCGCCACGGTGACAGCCAAGCCGTGCCAAGACCACCAGGACCCCCGTCCCCATTGGTTTGGCTTCTGCGGGGTGGCCGCGAAGGTTTCCCCCTTCGCTTTGCGTCGGCTTCGTCGTGCTTATTTTGGAAGGCTTACACGGTATAGGACCAGAGTGGGAGTTGGCGAGAATAACTCTGTCGGACTCTGTCCCTGAACTCCCTGGGCAGTACCTAGGGTACTAAGGTACCTGCGGGAGGTCCAACGCCGGAACCTTGGGGCGGTTCTTACCCCGGATAACAGCCAGTTTCCGTGACTAACAGCAAAGGCTAATCTCGACCCAAGCCTTTCGCTTTCCCCGGGTGGGTCGTGACTCTCTTGTCCTTCTACTAAAGTAGGTAACTGAAGTACCTAACTACTCCGTAAACAGGCCTCCCCTTCCATGGATGTCGGGCATCCGGGCCAAGCCTCTCCGCCTCTTTCCCTGAATTATCTTTTCTGGCCCCTGCAGTCTAAAAGTCTCACCGTGTAGTTTACCTCCTTCCAGGTTCCCACCATTCCCACTCCGGCCAAGCTCCTATCCTATCGCGTCCTCCATCGGCTCTGCCGTCCGTATACGGGAGGGGCAAATCATGCCGACCCTGTCGAGCTAACTGCTAGTCCGCGGTGGCTAATCATCATTTCGGAATTATGATGGTGTAATTGTCCCATTTCACACGTTGTCGTGATAGCTTCCCCGCTTATCTCACCGTGGGATTATCATTCGAATTAATTTTATCTTTATTTGCCATCCGTATGCTGCCTCCCAACGCCTAAATACTCCTCCCCTCCCCGTTACCTGCCACCCCATAATTTTTCCCCAGTCCTCTTCCCTCTTCCTCCTTCTCCTCTGTCTCTCCTGTCGCTCCCTCCCATTCTAACTGCTCCGAGTTCGAAGGAAGCGCTTCCATCCCGTCGCTAACCGACGGTAGAGCGTGCCTGCCTGTTTGCGCACGCGAGTCCCTTCTTGTCTTCTCTCCCGCAGTTGGCTGTGAAATCGCATTCTGCGCACCATGGGAGTCATGGATTACAAGAATGACGGGCTCTCTACGGAGATGCCCATCAAAAATGAACTGTCCGCGACGGAGGAGGGCACGATGACCCACCGTCACAATACCAGCCTTCAGCGCGACCTCAAAGCCCGTCACATTACTATGATTGGTACGCTCCCGCTTAGGTCTCCTCTGCGTCGACGAGCGATTAAACTAACTCTCCGCAGCCATTGGTGGCGCTATTGGTACTGGTCTGATTATCGGAACGGGCTCGGCTCTGGCAAAGGCTGGCGTATGTGCAGCCCCGACAAGAAAGACAATCGCATGAGCTAACCCCGTATACCTAGCCCGCTTCCATCCTCATCTCCTACTCCGTCGTCGGTTTCGTCGTTTACCTCGTCATGTGCGGTCTCGGTGAGATGGCCTCTTGGCTACCTCTTCCTTCGGGTTTCACTGGTTATGCCACGCGTTTCGTCGACCCTGCCATGGGTTTTGCTATTGGTTACACGTACGTTCCCTGCCTTGGGGTTTTCTATTCTTGATTTTGCGAGAGCCTTGCTAACGACTCAACTCGGTAGATATTGGTTTAAATATATAATCGTCACGCCAAATCAGTTAACAGCCGGCGCGTTGGTCATACAGTATTGGATAGATGCAGAAAGGGTCAATCCAGGCGTATGGATCACGGTGTTCCTTGTGTGCATCGTCTGCATCAACTACTTCGGAGTCAAGTTCTTCGGAGAGTTTGAATTCTGGTTGTCCTCCTTCAAAGTCATTGTCATTCTCGGCCTGATTCTGCTGTCCTTCATCCTGATGCTCGGAGGAGGCCCCGACAAGGACCGTAAAGGTTTCCGCTACTGGAAGGAGCCCGGCGCGTTCAACACCTACATCGATGATGGCGCGGCCGGCCGATTCTACGCCTTCTGGGCCACTATGGTCTCTGCCACCTTCGCCTACCTGGGTACCGAGTTGGTCGGTGTGACCGTCGGCGAGGCGCAGAATCCTCGCAAGACCATCCCCCGCGCTATCAAGTTGACCTTCTACCGGATCGTCGTCTTCTACGTGGTCAGCGTCCTGCTCGTGGGCACGCTCGTCCCGTACAACTCCGATGAACTCATTTTCGCCGCCAAGCAGAGCAACTCGGCGGCCGCCTCTCCCTTTGTCGTGGCCATCGTGCTGGCCAAGATCCCCGTCCTCCCTCACATCCTGAATGCCTGCATTCTGCTCTTCGTCTTTTCCGCCGCCAACTCCGATCTATATATCGCCACTCGTACTATATACGGTCTCGCGAAGGAGGGCAAGGCGCCCGCCCTCCTTGCCCGCACCGACAAGCGCGGTGTGCCCGTCATCGCGCTCGGCCTGTGCTCCGCCATCGCCTGTCTCGCCTACATGAACGTGTCTAGCGACTCCAAGACTGTGTTCGGCTACTTTGTCGACCTGGTCACCATCTTCGGTCTGCTGACCTGGGTTTCGCTGCTCGTCACGCACATCTATTTCGTGCGGGCCCGCAAGGCCCAGCGCGTCCCGGAATCGGACCTCGCATACAAGGCTCCGTTCGGCGTCATCGGATCCTACGGCGCCCTTGCCTTCTGCATCCTCATCTGCTTTACCAAGAGCTACGACGTCTTCACCTACAACGAGGAATGGGGCCACTTCAACTACAAGAAGTTCATCACCGCCTACCTCGGTATCCCACTTTACCTGATTCTCATCTTCGGCTACAAGTTCACTACCGGCTCTAAGGGCGTCAACCCGCACGAGGCCGACCTCTGGACCGGCAAGGAGGAGATCGACCGCGAGGAACAGGAGTTTCTGGCCTGGAAGGCAGCTCACGAGGAGCAGCATGCCGGCGCGAACTGGTTCTATCGGAAGTTCGTATCGTGGCTGTTCTAGGGAGTTTTGTCCCGTAGGGCTTCTTTTTTAGATGACAGTGATGATATATGTATCTTATATGTTATGCTTGTTAATGTGATGTCTCACGAACTATGGTTCTTATCTCCATCTCTCTTCTGGAACTTCGTATAGATATAGATAATGTGTAGTGATCTAGAAGGTAGATCTAGATTATGATGTTATGTAGTAAAATGGGGAGAAGGGGGAAAGGAGGGGAAGGAGGGGAAGAGAGGGAGCAGGCGAGGAGGAGAACCCCAAACAGATAAATCACATACCTACCTACCTACCTACCATGGAACAAGCAATCTCAGTGAGTCAGTCATATACCTATAGACCCGACCACCTAGTTACAAGATTATGTTCAATCAAAAGGCCCACGATACGATGTTAGTGGAAAGGAAGGAAATTGAAGAAGAAGAAAGGTAATTAACTACCTAGGGAAATAAGCCTGGTGCCGTTATCAAGTCATATCGTCAATTCGTTCGTCCCAATCTAACCTATCCTAGCCTATCCTATCCGAACGTATCCTAATGTATCCTAACCTAACTAGATAATCCAATGCATGCTCGTATATCCAGGAATATAGATGAAACACGAGAGGTCAAAATCATAAATGAGCACCTGCAAATAATTGAAGAAAGAGAGAGAGAGAGAGAGAAGTTACAAAGTTCAAGGGATTAGGTTGTTTAAAGGTCAGCGGCGCAGGTCCCAAGAATGAAGGTCTTCGGTCCAGTCGATAAATTCCCAATCTTCCTCTTCGTCTTCCTCTTCAAAGGCCTGGACGGGCGACATCCCCACATCTGAACCGTCCGTCGAAGCGGGGGTTTCGTACTCTGGTTCGTCCGGATGCTCAAGGTCAATATCCTGGAAGAACTCCGTGCTTGCGACTTTCTCGCCGGCGAGGAATTCGCCGAGCTTGAGAACCACATTGTACGTCTCCTTGCCTGTGGGGATGATGTACGTGGACGGAAGGAGGAAGCCGTAGCTGCCTCGGTCGCGTAGCTTGATCTGATAGGCGTACGTGGCGTGGAGTTGGTGGTAGAACCAGTCGAGGGCGCTGCCGCCGGAACTGCCTCCGACGGGGAAGAAGCTTTTCAGCGCGCCGCGATCCATGGGCGTGACGGTCCCTTCGCAGGCCGAGGTGACGTCGTAGACCTCGTGGGTGGTCTGTCGAATGATCTTGGCGAGGCCCAGACCGAGCTCCTCGAGACTCTCCAGCGTGGGCGGCACGGCGGAGCAGGAGAAGGAGAAAGGGTAGAGGATCTGCTGCGAGTACGAATGGAGGTCCAGAAAGCCGACGATTTTGACATTGTTGGTCTCGGTCTCGTTGAGAGCCCATTGGGCCAATTGCTGCGCCTCCGTCGCCTCGAAGGGCTCGTCACCCGCATAGGTCTCCGAGCAGGGATTGGAACGTGTGGGCTCGCCGTCCCATTCGAAGCTCCATGCCCGGTCCAGGTCAATGCCTGGGCAGAATCGCAGGCTTGTCGGCTGTCGGTTCTTCCGCCAGAGACGATCAGATTCCCACGTGTAAACGTATCCGTCCGGGTTGATGGTGGGAACGAGCACCCAATCATACTCCTCCAGCAGGCTAGTGATCGCAGGCGACTTGCCGAACCGAGTAATCAGGTTGTATGCGACATAGGTCACCGTGGACGTACTGATCCATTCGCGCGCGTGGCTTCCGCCCGTGATGATCACGGTCTTCCGAGGCTTGGAGGAGCCATCACCGCGGCCAGACCCGAGCCGGAAAGCGGGGATATCGCGGCCTTCGTGCGACACCCCGACGCTGATCAGCTGAGCGTGCGACGAGAACATGGATGCCATCAACCGCATCCAGGGAGCAATCACCGACAACGGCTGGTAGTCCTGAAAGAAGACATCCCCCACCTGCGACGAGTGCCGGGATGATCCCAATCCGGCCGGATGCTCGAGTCCGATCGGTTGCCGACTGGGGTACGAGGTGTAAATCATTTCGGCCAGGTTGTCGATGAGAGGTGTATAAGCGGTTCGAAGGGAATTCGGTAATAAGCCCAGCAAAGACGGAATCTATGGAAGAATTACAACACATTAGTTAGGGCCGAGTTCGAAAACGCATGTGATCAGAATTGAGTCCTGAACTCACCACTTCTTCTGCCAGACGAATGTCGACAAATTCCGGCGTCGACGCCCACACATCGAGAAAGAGAATTTCAGTGGCCTGGGCCAAGGCCTCGGCTTCCTGTGTATCGCGCAAGTAGAATCGAAGGACAACGTCGCTGCCATAGCGGGCCAGCACTCGGGACGGGGGCGTGCGGTCGCGCGAGGTATCCTTGAAGGCGGAGCGAGGGGAGCTGGGTTTCGGAAGCCCCCAGATGGACTCAATGACCCAGTCTCGTAGTCGGATCCATGGCCGACGAGGACTCGATGGCTGCGACAAAAGTCGGACGGGTTCGATGGGTGGCGGTGGAGTGATGCTGGAGCCGGCGGGGACGGCGGAGACGATGGAGACGAGGGTGGTCGATGCGACCAGAACAAGGAGGAGGGAGAGAAGTTGACGCATTGTCCAATTGTGATCGCCGAGATACTAAGTTGGCATAATTCTGAAATGAAAGAAAAATTTCCTTGAAAAGGAAAAGGACGAGAGGTGTGTGGAAGGTGAGAGAGAAGTGAAGGGAAGAGAAGATGCGGCCGTTGGGGATGCGGAGGTTGACTCTGTGGTGCCTCAGGCAGCAGTCTGCGCTGGACGCCGGAAATGGCAGCCTCAGTCCTCCGGTGTACACCGTAGTATCATTATTCGGTCGGAGTATAACTGCCGCTGCCAATGCGAGAATATTGTGCATATTCATACCATGGACAAAGACTTTTCCCTGGCCAGGGTTACCCTGCACGATTAGTATATCCTACAGGTATATATTCCGAACTCACTCTATATCGCATCGACCAGTCTCATCCACTCCTATCAATCCACCGAGGTACCAAGCCAGTAATCCGTATCAACCCCAAGGATCAACATTCAACGTGAACGATTCATAAATCATAACTCATCATATTATTAAGACCGATCGATCCATCTGTCAACGAGCCTCTCATCCCCCACCGGCTCCACTTTCGATTAAGTTTCCGGCCCTTCTGGAACGTCGTCGCCGACTTGCCTTCGCTCCCTGCCATCCTCGTCTTCTGGCGGCTGACGACGCAGGCAAGGAGCCCTTGCGACCATTTTTCCAATGTTCCAGGTACTCTAAAGCCGGATAGGTTCTGGCCAAGTGCCTGTCTTTCCAACCCGTCGGTCTTACGCGTCGGATATCTCCGCCGTGCAGGTTAAGCGCGGTTGTTCTTTTTTTTTATGAAGCGAACATCAAGTCGGACAGACCGGAGAGGGGTACACCGTACGAAAAAGAGTCAAGGATTGGTTTGACTTTGACTCGTTATCGACAAGGTTCGTGGCAAGTCGCAGACCCCTGCTGTTATATGTAGGGATCATATATTAGGCTTCCACGCTTGCAGGCGGGCAACCAGTGTTCACTAACGCAGTCGATCTCCGATATCCTGGATGGGACGAGGACTTACTCCGTATGTTCGATGGATGGCTGCGTGAGTGTCCTGAATGAAATCAAGATTCCACGAAGTGAGATCATCGTCCCCAGGAAAATTTGGCTGCCTGGGGCAGGAACGGGTTAGTCATCGGCGGACAGTTTAGTAACTATCCTGGAGATCTATTCCTGGAACTTGGAAGTCAATAAATAATAACGATTCAAGAGGGACAACGGACACTATCAACTCGGTGGAATTTCGCCGAATGAGCGTAACTACCGTAAAAGTGTACAAGTGTAGCGAGTGGTGGTGCGTAACAACAAGAAAAAAAAAAGGAAAAAAAAAAAGGCCCAGCCAAGTCGCGAAACACGTGCTCGTCATCCGTCATCGTCGCACTTCCTGTTCGCTTTCTTGGCCGTTGCGCTCCTCTTCTCCATCCCGCCGCTCTTTTCCTTTCGTTCTTTTGGTATCATCAGTCATCCCACTCTTCTGCTTCTCTCCCTAATAGTTCTGGTTTTTTCTTTCTCTACCCCGCCTCCGTGGATTCTCTCACCTCGGACGCTTGACGCTCCCAGTATCTCTTGGCCTTTTTCCTTTTTTCCCTTTTTTCCCTGGACCCCGGTGTTTCAAAAACACCATTCGTCAGCCGTTCTGCAATCAATCTCTTCCCTCCATCTACTCCAGATGGAAATGTAAAAATAGTTTCTTCATTTTCTGGCTCCTGCTTCTCATCTGGACAAGCCGAAATATTCACGATTTACTCTTTGTTGATGATCGACCCCTACCGTCCCCCTTTTTAAATCGCGCCTCCACCTCCCATCAGTGTCCGTTCTTTCGCTCGCCGCCTCGCGACTGGCCTCCCTCCCTCCACCAGTTCGATCGCAATGCCAATTGATTCCAATTAAGGGTGACGCCTTCAGAGAACCCTCTCGCCCCCTGGAATCCGTCCCGAACGGGAATCGCCCCGACCTCTTTCGCATCTCTGTCTTCCCCCTCTCCCCACTCGGCGAGAACAAAACCCATCCCTTCCCCTGGATCTACCCTGGAGTCAAAATAATACACCGTCATATCAATCGCTCGGTGTCGGTTGCATCCTTTGTCGAATGGGTTACACTTGGGGAACACAACAGACCTTCTCTCTGCAGTCCTTTCCTTAACCCTCCTAGTCATGCATTGGAAAGGGCTACGGATTGGTACCTCGGACGGCATCGACAAAAGACGAAGCCTGCTCGAGCCCCAATCGCAATCCCGGCACAGTGAACAATTGCCTCGTCCGACGCTTTCGACTTCCAACCTTGCTCCCAGAAGATCCGAATCCGCCCCTCGTTCTCCGTCGCTAATCGGTCCGGATGAGGGTCATGAGACGGACAATGATGGGTCGCAGCTTGCCGCAACTCGTTCTCATAACTTACCGGCCCCCACACCGAGAGTTCGAACAGGGTTGGCCCCTGGTGATAATTCGAGCTGGCGAAGGAATCGATTCAGTTTTATGAGGCTGCGTCATGCGTCCGATCCGCAGCTCTCGCAAACATACGCAAAGGGAGAGGAGGATGTTCCTCCCGTCCCGTCACTACCCCGTAAGATCAATCGTGCTTTAATTTCTCAGAGGACTTGCGATGCTAATCATTGGTTGCGTGACATAGCCCCGACTATCATCACCACGGCACCTACGAGCCACGAAGTAGACCAACCTATTAAACGCACCAAGACCAAGTTCAAGTTCTTCTCCGATTCTAAGAAACCGTCTGTCGAAGAACTTCCTGCACAGCAGCCTAAGCAACAGCCGGACTCGAATGAGAAGCCCCGGCATGCCTCCAACGGGTCAACCGAGACCCAGCGGGCGGATCCCGCTCTGTCGACGTCTCAGACCAACAACAATGAAGAACCCGGGCGGTTATCGACGACGTCCATTCGCAGCAGTCGCGATCAGACGAACGACTCCCAGCGCTCTTCGGTGACGGACGCGCGGTTCTCCGAGTCCTCTCGTTCCGACCAGAGCCTTGGCGATCACGGTTTAAACCGCGAGTCGACCGCGTCCTCCGTCAGCAAGCGATTTCGGATGCCACGCTTGAAACGCAACCGCAACCCGCTTTTCCCCTTGCCCCCGAAGCCCACCGCAGCGCAATTTGCGGCTCAGGATAGATCTGTACCCAAGCCCGACAATTCCGACGAACCCGATCATGTTTCGCCGCTTCCTTCTCCATCCCGGTCCTCGGTGGGCGTTGCGCCAGCGCGACCTGGCTTGCCCCGGAAGGACTCCGCTAACTCGACGCGCTCCCTCCGCTCGACTCCCTCCAATGCCAGCCGAAACAAAGCTACCACCCGAGCGAGGTCGTCAACTCTCGATTCTCTGGCCAACGCGCAGGATGGCGGACGCCTGTCTCCTCACCTCAGCGCCTCTGGGCGGACATCTACCTCTACGAGCGGTCGGAAGAGTTTCGGTGATATCTTTAACATCTCGCAGCGACTGAGGCAGAATTCCGAGCCGCCTTTTCCTCGGAACGGATCGCCCGGTGCAAATGGGTCGGGGACACCGCCGGCGAAGCCTAGCCCTCCCTCTTATCCCGAGAGGCAGGAAGATGATACACCGGCGACATATCTGGCTCGGCTTGAGGAGACCGTCTCGAAAAGTGTGATTGCGGGGGTGCTGGCCCAGTCAAATGATGAATTCTACAAGACCGCTCTGCGAAAGTACATGCGAAGTTTCTCATTCTTTGGTGATCCTATCGATATGGCAATCCGCAAACTTCTGATGGAGGTGGAATTGCCGAAAGAGACGCAGCAAATAGACCGTTTTCTCCAGAGCTTCGCTGACCGGTATCACGAGTGTAACCCAGGGATTTTTGCCTCAACCGGTAGGTCATGCTTCTTCCCCGCTTTATGCACGTGCAACTAAATTCCTGCGCAGATCAAGCATATTTCATTGCATTTTCTATCCTGATCCTGCATACGGATGTGTTCAACAAAAATAACAAACGGAAGATGCAGAAACCTGACTATGTGAAGAATTGTCGAGGTGAAGGGCTTGCGGAAGACATTCTGGAGTGTTTCTACGAGAACATCTCTTACACCCCTTTCATCCACATTGAAGATGGTAATGCGAATGGGCGCAATCTCTCGAAACCTCGACGAACTCTATTGAAAACAGCCAGCTCCGACCATCTTTCTCGGGTTTCTCGCGAACCCGTAGACCCGTACACCCTGATCATGGACGGCAAATTAGATTCCCTACGACCCAGCCTCAAGGACGTCATGAATCTGGACGACACCTACCGCTGCGACGGCACGGAAGGACCGCCTGATATGAACGCTCTGCATCATGCTTTTGCCAAATCCGGTATCCTACAGATCTTGTCTCCGCGATCGCGGCCAGATGCTTTCATGCCGGCCAGCATGGAGAACCCGGCCGACTCCAATCCGGGCTTGGTGGACATCAAGGTGGCCAAGGTTGGGTTGCTCTGGCGAAAGGATCCCAAAAAGAAGAGGGCCCGATCACCCTGGCAGGAATGGGGGGCGCTCCTGACCCTTTCGCAACTCTATCTTTTCAGAGACGTCACGTGGATCAAATCCTTGATGGCTCAGCATGAGGCTCATCACAAGGACGGGCCCCGGCGCGCGGTCGTATTTAGGCCACCTCTAACGGATTTCAAACCCGACGGCATCATGTCGACGGATAGTGCGGTGTCTCTGCTGGACACTGGCTACAAGAAGCACAAACACGCCTTTGTCTTCGTGCGCCACAATGCTTTGGAGGAAGTTTTCCTGGCCAACACCGAAGGGGACATGAATGATTGGCTGGCCAAACTCAATTATGCCTCAACCTTCCGGACGACCGGCGTACGGACACAGGGCATGATCGCTACGAACTATGAAGCCCAGCGAAACCGAATGAGCCGCAGAGGCTCGTCGGATTCTGCTAACTCCCATTTCTCGGCCGATCGTGAACCGCCGTCGCCTAACCCTGATACTGATGTCTCCCGAGACGTGGTCTTAGCCCGTAGACATCTGATCCGACAAAGAATCCGTGAAGCCAATGAAAAACTGTTCGTTGCTCAGCGCCAGCTGGATGATCTTCTGCGGAACGCGAGACATCTCCAGGTCCTGACGCCAGTGCACGCGCGAGCCCGCGAACACGTCATCATGGCGGCCGGACGCATGGCTGCGAAACTCAAATGGGTGAGACAGGATATCTGGCGGACCAAGTGTTACAGGGAGGTCCTTGTTCGGGACCTGGGTGAAGATCTCGAGGACGAAAAGCCGAGGCCGCCGCCCCTGGACCCCAAAGCGTTGCATCTACAGATCCCTACCACCAATGTCGTGCCATCAACTCCAGATTTGAACGAGAGAACCCCAACCGAGAAGCTAGCATCTCCTGTGGATGATGTTGTGGTGGCTTCACCGTTGGGGACCGAGGCAGCGGCAGTGCCCGAGAGTCCTACGGCGTCCGCGCATACGATTCCCGTGCCACAATCGCCGCCGATGCAGCAGCAGCAGGCGCCGCCGACCGAAGCTCGCAGGCCGAGTGTTCCGGTGTCTATTACCTCGTCCGAGATCGCTCCTCGGGCCGGTCGACGACTCTCTGCGGACAACTCGAAAGACCGGGCAGAGTCCTGGTCACCGGCGCCGACTAATAGGCTGGAGCGTGAAGCTTCCGTGCTTAGCGCCACCAGCAGATTGGATGTTGCCAGCCTAGGATCGCGGACTTCGAAGCTCACCGCTCCCGGCAGCTTCGAAGAGGGTGAAGAGCGTCTACTTCGCGAGACGGGACTGTTGGACGTCAATGGCTCCCCCCAGTCCCGAAAGCCATCCTCGGTCATTGGCTTTGAAGGTGATCTCGAACCTACACACGAAGAAGCACACCAACAGGACGGCTCGTCTTCTCAGGCCGGAGGAGAGAGGATTGGACGAGTCCGTCGCAGTCTGCATCGTACTCTCCGCGATTCCTCCAGCGGTCGCGGAAACTATCCTCGGAGCAAGAAATCCCGCGACTCTGCATCTAGCATGGCCGCGCTTGAAGACGAGCACCATCGACCCAAGGAAGGAAGCGGCCGGGGAGAAGGTCTCTCACGGAAATCAGCCAGCTTCACGGTGCATGGCAAGAAGGCATCCATCGTGACATTTGGGTCTGAGTGGCAGAACATGCCACCGGAGGAACGTCTCAAGTTGCGCAAGCCTACACCCTCCGATGAGCCGAGAGCGCGCGAAGCAGGGCTCGGTAGTAGTGCCGACTCGGTCATGTCGGAACCTACGCATCTCGCGGATGTTGAGTCTCAGCGTAGTCCCAGCACGGCCACGCGTAAGAGTTTCCAGACGGCGGAGGAGCCAGAGGCAGAAGAAGACCCGAAGGAAGCGGCCGGCCGACTCTACGGAGGAATCAAAGCCAAGAGTGATGACGCTCTTGGAATGGAATCCAAACTCCCCGAGCCGACGAGCGCAGCGTCCTCGCTATTTCCCCCCATCTCGCCCTTCCGGGAGGCAGCCAGCGCCCCGAATGAAGAGCGAGTGCCACCGCACTCGAGCATAGACGGGAAGCCCACCGTCGACGAGAACACGCCACAAAAGATGCCCCCGAGTTCACCGGAACAGGCAGTCAATGCATGATATACCCATTTTCTGTTTCATTCTTTATCTTTCACGTAGCTAACAAAATCGGGTTTTTCTCATTTATGACGTTATACCCCTTGTTTTTCCCCCTGTCGTGTTATCGTCTCATTGCGGGGCCTTTTTTCATTTAGAATAGCGGGTTACGGAATGTGATGGTTGCATTGGTTAGCGTATGGTTTTAGAATATTGTCGGTGCAATGGAAGTGGAGTTTTTCTTATTGAGTCCGGAACAGAACGAGTGTAGTAGTTTTATAGATTGGGGCCAAATCGAGGCAGCTTAGCCTGTTTGGGCCTCAGGCTCGCAAGCCCACCCCAGATGGGTTAGCTGCCTTGGAGGTCCACTCTATACATCGCTTTCTTAATTCTTTAAGTTGGTTCTGTCCAGTCTCTTTCTCTACTGTCTCCTGTCTGCTACGCTATCCAATATGATGGAACCACAGGCTACGACGACTGCGCGTTCTGATTCAGGATCCAAGAGACGTCTTCGGAATATTCGAGAGGCAATGAAGCTGTCACATCAATCTTCATCATCGGTATGGTCCAGTCCATATCCCTGAGAAAGTTGCTAACCACACATTGATTAGCCATTCTCTCCTTTCCAATTGATCTCACCATATCTCCGCAAATGGAAGGAAACATCCCTCCAACATACCTGGCTCAGTCCCCTGTGCCTCTGCCTGGCAATCGTATCCCTCTACCGTCTCAACCCTACTCCCAGTAATCCCCTGCACGCATGTCTCTTCCTCTCCTATTTGATTCCAAGCACCACGCCGGAACATTCAGAGTCTATCCACGCCTGGGACAGCCAGATCCAATATGCGAAAGGCTCCGCGGACATCCTATTCGTGTCGTTCTACACTCTCGTCTTCACCTTTACCCGCGAACTCCTCATCTCATCTCTCCTCCCTCTTCTAGCCAGACGCGCAGGGATCATCTCGCCTAGCAAACAGGCCCGGTTCAGCGAACAGCTCTACACAGCCTTATACACGCCCGTCTCGACTCTACTCGGCATATACCTTCTCATCGACACCGGGATCCTAACCCTTCCGTCCACGCCTACTCTCGAGTCCTTACCGTCCACCATCGTGAACATGCGCCTGAACACCGGGGTCATGTATCAGGACTATCCACACCTCGCGCACCCGCTCCTCTTCAAAGCGTACTACCTCCTCCAAGCGAGCTTCTGGGCCCAGCAAATGCTTGTGCTGGTCTTGGGGCTGGAGGTCCCTCGACGGGATTTCAAGGAATTGGTGATACATCATTTCGTTACGGTGGGGTTGATCGCGTTGAGTTGGCGGTTCCATTTTACGTATCTTGGTCTGCTGGTGTTTGTGACGCATGATGGGAGTGATTTCTTTCTTGCTGTGGGTTTGTCTCTTATCCTTTCTTTGATCTCTGTTCTTTGAGGCTGCCATATATCTATACTCATCATACGTTTCAACCGAACACTTAACGGAAGGAAATCCAATGAAGCTAACGATTACCCCAAACCCAGACCTCCAAACTCCTCAACTACCTCAACAACCCCCTCCAAGTCCCCTACTTCATCCTCTTCACGCTCGTTTGGATCCAAACCCGCCACGTGACCAATCTACGCGCACTATACTCCCTTCTCACGGACTTCCAGACCACCGGACCATGGGGTCTCAATTGGGAGCGGCAGGAGTATAAATGTCGGATAAGCCAGGTCATCACGTTTGTGTTGCTGGCTGCCTTGCAGGGGTTGAATATCGTTTGGCTGTTTTGGATTCTGAGGACGGGATGGCGGTTTTTGAGCTCCGGGGGTGAGGTCATTAGAGATGATAGGGAGGGGGATGAGGATGATTGAGCGGGGGGTTAGGGCTTGGGGGAGGGGGGGTTCGATTCTACTTTGTTTTTAGATGGAATTTAATATACAGATTTTTAATTTAAGATTGGAGGGATATTTAGCTACATTCTTGAATGCTTCCTCTCGGGCTATCAGTGGGCTTCCCAGTTTCCCCCTTGTCACCGTTTCTAATCACCAGAATAGAAAACACGACGAACTTGGTCGCGCGATGCGCTCTGCAACTGATAATTTGGCTCTAAATCTAGGTTTTGCAGCTTCTCGACCGACGGGATGTGTCGTCTATCGAAGTCCGCTTCCAACTCGCGTCTTATATCACGTCTAGACGCGGAATCGTGTCGGGTAGGGGATGTCTGGTCAGGTCTGGAAGGCCCAAGGGGAATAGTAATCAGGAGCGAGGTGATTAAGCTACTCTAGAATCCTGAGTTCCTTCGATTAAATGTAATGCCGTCATGAAGGTCTTGATGGCAAAGGCTTGTTCAGGGGTAGAAAGGTCAAGGCTCGATGTTTGTAGAAGGCAAAATCGTTTATGCAAATTGTATACAAGCTTTCAGTCTTTCTTTTCGATGTTTGCGATGCTTCAACCGACCACTATTGCTGGTATCTTGTACCCTAAGAGCTGCTTTTCATTCCGACATATGCGGGTCGCTTGTTCTGCTATTGAATAGTCTGATGATTCTTGAAATATAAGAATGCTCATATGGCCAGTCCTAGGCAAGTGCAGCGTAAGGATATTCAAAGAAATAATTTGCTGTAGGGCTTGTCCTTTAGTTACCTGGACATCTGATATCAAATACTATTTGGTTGTCTCCCATCGGAACTGGAATATTTTCAAAGTATTGATATTTTCCTATCAAGGCACTCTGATTACGTGAAGACAATGATAATTTGTATCAGAACGAATGTGCTGCACCTAAACAAACGCAATACTTAATGGCTTAGTCGTTTAGGCACCGCAGTACAACACGCAGGCAGTCGACGCCGAGAAACCCGTTCACCCAATCCCACGCAATATTCTCAGGAAGAGATGAAAATCATTCTCAGACGTGATGTGCTGTGTTTATCTTTTTCCCCTCCTCTTTCCCCTTTCTATTGTTCCCTTCTTGACTATCCTTCCTTCACACGTCCTCTTTTGTCTCCTCGTGCGCAAGAACACCTCTCTTCCTCCAGTCCCTTTTGTGATCCAATCTGGTAAGTATCCTAATGATAAGATAACCTTAAATTTCTCACTTCTATTTGTGTATAATTTCTTTGTGTCCTGTTTGTCTGTGGTTCTTGGTGTTGTTGTGACTCTAGACCGGTGATAAATGAAAGTGTCTGTGCCTTGTCTCACGCATTAAAATTAACCACCCACCCACTCTCCCTCTCTCTCTCTTGAAACCTATCTATCATTCAATACTAACAATCTAATCAACTCATCAGCTACACTAAAAAACGTTAAATTCAAAAAATCATGACCGATAAGCCCAGAAAGTGGGAGCCGGCCCGCCGCCAGAGTCGTCGGGTGCTTTCGTCGTTAGGTCTCAGGCCGTCACGTGAGTCCATCACCATCTCCTTGGTTTTGCTTCATATTCTTGCACGTTCGTGTGCTTGTGTGCTTTTTGTATGCCTATTAGTTGTGCTTTGTGAGATGGGGTCTGTCTAATATGTAATTGATTTGACATTCTGTTTTCGTCTTCTGGGCTTCTTGTTTTGATTCCTCGATGCTCCCCTCTTTTCCGTACCTACTGTTCGGTACATGAGCAAAATACATGCTACCTACCACCACGATACATCCATACTGGACATCAAATTCCCAGTTTGATATCGATATCAGGTATAGGTCAAGGCTAACCGCCCCCGAACCACAGCTGGTCAACAACCACCTATCCCCGAAGATCGCACCACGCCCCCACACACCGCCGCGGCCGGTATCATGGCTGCATTGAACTATGCCTCTGAGTCGAGACCAGTCACGATTCCTGAGATCGAGTCTATGCCAGCGTCGGAACTGACATCAGCTTCGGCATCGGCATCGGCTTCGTCCTCAACTGTAGCGCCAGAGCCTTTAGGTGCTGCTGCTCCTGCTGTTGTTGCTGTTGCGGCTTCTACTGGCCCAAGCATCAGCGGTGCTGTATCGTCTTCAAGTGCGCCTATTGCTACTAGTTTGTTGTCGTTGCCGTTTTTTACTTCTTCTGCTTCTTCATCTGTCCATGTTTCTGCTCCTTTCGCGTCTATTGGACCATCAGACAGAGGAGAGACTGTTGTTGCTTCGAGTGCGCCTCGTGCTTCTACTCCTGCATCTACGTCTACTTCAACGGCAAGGTTCAAATTCGTTTCGTCTACCTCTACTTCTGCTTCTAGCATGTCAGACAGTGATGTTTTTTCGTCTTTGTCAGCGGTTTCTGTCCCTGTGCGTGTCCGTGCCCGTCTCCCTACTGCTTCTACTTCTACTTCTACATCTACCTCACACACCACCACCAATATCCCCACTCCTACTACCATCCCCATCACAAACCCCATACCCTCAAGCGCAAGCGCAACTCCAACCGCAACTACCCACCTCCAACCCATCAACCCCTTCTACCGCCCCCGACAGCGCTCCCTCTCGTTCTACGACGCAAGCACATCCGAAGACGCCGCGCTGCCTCAGAACCGTCATCTCGTTCAGAGTCAGATCCACGGGGGCGTTGGATCGTCGAGGTACGTCGCTGCGATTAGGGATGCGGCGTTGGGGGTCTCGGAGGAGGAGGAATCGGAGTCAGAAGGGGAGTCGGAATCTGAAAGTTCAGAGGTGGAGGAGTCGGTCAGGAGGAGGTTTCTTGTTCGTCAAAGTGAGAGGGAGGGGTCTTCGTTTGGTAGGGATCCGTTTTTCTTTGCGACGCAGCGGGATACAGGTTCTGGTGCTGCCGTTGTGGGTTTCTCTTCTTCGGCACTGGGTTTGGCTTCGGGGTCGGGTCCGGCTGTGGTGGCTGGGTCGTCTGCGTCTGCGTCTGCGTCTTCGCCTTCTCTGAGACAGATGAAGCCTTCTACTGCGATGCAGAAGGGTACTTCCTACCCGTTCCGCTCTGAGGACCTCGATGCGGCCTATCGTCGTGCGTCATTCGGTTCCGGGTTCAACTCCTCGATTGAATCGCACATGCGCTCGTATGTCTCCGGTGGTGAGTCGCCGTTGAAGGGGATTTTGAAGAGACGATACGCGGCGCCGTCGGAGAGCCCTCCTGCGTGCGAGAAGAGAGTGAGCTTTATGGAGGGTTCTCGAGCGGGTGAGGATAAGGGGGATGTGTTTGGCGATGATAATGAGGGTTTGCCTAGGGAGATGGTGGAGTTTGTGGGGAAGTTGGTTGAGGATGAGGATGTGGGTGAGGGTGAGGTTCGTGGTGAGGTTACTGTCACTGCTGCTGTGGGTGAGGAGAGTGCTGAGAGTGATACTGTTTCTGGTACTGTGAAGGAAGATGGTGGTGATGGTGGTGACATTTCTGGCGAGAAGTCCACGGACTGTTTGAACTGAGGTTCTTGCAAGCTGCAGGCTGCATGTGTAATGAATCTGCTTTCCAAACTAGTTCCCAGATTGGAGGGGAGGATGACGTGGAAATGAACTGTTCTGGATTTGAAAGTGATAATATGACCCCTTCATATTTAGGAGTATTAGTGAAGACCTGATCTGCCGCATTCAAGATGATCGCGCTTGAATGGTCCATGTCCACTCATAGCAGACGTGAAGCCATGGAAGGGTAGGACTTCTGAGGCGTAAGCTCCCGTCAAAATTCTCGTTATCTGAGGCATACCGTGATTTTCCAGGATAATGAATAGCTGTAACGTGCTTAAAAGAAACGCTCTCTGCACAAAGCTCGCATCCCGCATTCAACCATCATATGGTCATAACAAAGGACTACATCCGCAGCCAAAATGGACTCGGCTCCTGCAAGCAGTCCCTCTGCTTCCCATTTGCCCCCTAAAGGAACTCCCCCAATCAAAAAGAAGCACCTACCTTTGCGTCGTCGCTGCAAGGCCCCATGCACATGTCCTCTTCGCACGATGCCCTCTAACCCTGAGACCGAATTCGAGCAGCTCCTCAACCGCGATAGACAAGTGCGTGTCCCTACATTCCAGGAAGATATCGAGAAGGGACCTAGTATGAATGATACCGGAATGGGATTGATCGCGAAAAAAGCCATCCCTTCGGGCAGCATCGTTTTCTCCGAAAAGGTCTTATGCATGGACGCCAAGGAAAATATGACGAATCGAGACCTCAAAGATGTCGAAGGAGTGCTGGATCGGTTGACCAAAGACATGGGTCCTGAATGGTATTCCAAGTTCCTCGAAATGGGTGCCGGCTATGAGGCTAGTGATTATGTCGATGAGGATGCAGAGATAGGACAGAGAGCCGGAGGGGTGCATACGCATATCTGGTACAAGCATCAGATGTGGGCGAGGGTGGATGACCAGCTTGCGGGCTTTTTGGGGCTGAAGCTTGCGTGGTTGAATCATTCGTGCCTGCCAAATTGTACACTGACACTGGTCAAAAGGTATCCTTATCGAGGCAGCGAGAAATCAGCTGTGGCCAAAGGTGGCGACTTTCTGATGCCAGAAGAGCCGGTAGTGACATGTGTTGTTGTGAAAGCCCTCAAAGACATTGCCAAAGACGAAGAACTTACCATTTCCTACTTCCGGATTCGAGGCGCGCATATGCAGAGAAATTTGACAGCTGGTGTGGCTGGCTCATTCTCCTGCGCCTGTTACTGGTGTGCGCACCCGGCCCACATAGTCGAAATGACGTACGAATTGCAGCAAGATGTTGATATTCTGTTGAGTTGTCCTCGAATCATCAAACAGCGGCCAGCAGTGTTATTCCAAGCGGTGCGTGATCTTGTGATCAATCTAGGCTTGATTCGTAACCGTGACGCCTACATCGCGCAGGTCTGGGCGCACTGTGCTGTAGTTGCCGGGTTCCATTCAGACATTGCACGCGCCACCGTCTTTCTGAACAAAGCGATGACAATAATCAGAGCCCTGCGCCCTGCTCAAGATCCGTTTCGGCGATGGTATACTCGCTGGCGACATCACCTTGAGGAAATGCCTGGATACGGGGCCTCATCCTGGGGCCTGTCATCCGAGGACCAAGGCATCTCCTTGTCCGAGAACCTCGACATTCTATTCATGGTCGTCGCCGAGCCAGACGAATACCTGCGCGTGGGACAATATTACCGCCTCACCGACACCATGAAGGCGCGAATCGGACCGAGCGCAGGTGAGGCCACCTTCTTTGTGAGTCCTGACGAGGAGTTTGATGAGACATGTGAGAACCACAATTGGGAAGCTTTCCCAGACACGTATCTCCGGTCCCCTGAGACGGCCATAGGTACCAAGCGGAATGAGAGAGTAACTGAGGTGATAAAGCTGCTCGAGGAACAATTCAAGGCACCTTTCGAGGATCCCCGGAAGTGCCGGAAGTTCGATGAAGAGATGAGGCAGCTGTATCTGAGCTTTGCGGAAGACCGCCCTCATTTGGTTTCCGAACGGTCAAAATATGATACCGGCGCCATGGGACCGGGTGATAGTTGGAATATGGACGAAGTATCGGATACGGGTTCGGTATCAACCATAACGCCCTATAATCAAGAACGCAAGTTGCAGAAGAGTCAAGAGCGCAAGAAGCAGAAAAAGAAGAGAAGTAAGAAGAAGAGCAAGGGCAAGAAGGCATCGGGAAAGCCTCCGATCGAGACCGACGAAACTAAGGGCAATTAATTAGTTTATCGCCAGTGTCTCTTTGAATGGCGATGAATTGAGCCCCATAAGCTTTAAAGTGAGTTATCGCCGATGATGTATGGATTGGTCAGTTTGCCAATTTAATGATATCCTGTTTAGCTGTCCGGCTGTAGAAGAATTGAAATAGTAAAGTAGACAGACGGAGAAAGAAAGGCGGAGGTGATTATGTCATTCCAGCATTTTCTCCAACACCGAATCTCGAGTCCTTCGAGTTTACCTTAACTCCTAACACGATTCAATGCAATCCATTTTCTGCAATTCCTCACTCCCAACTCTCTAAATCCTCGGATAAAGTCCCTCTGATTTCTACAAATCCTACCTAACCGAGCATCCATGCCATAAACCCAACCTCGGCAAAAAGAATGGCACACTCCAAACGCAACACTTCCCTCCCACACTTCACCTCCTACGAGCGCGGCCTCCTACGCGCATCATGGGGCACACAACGCGGCGTTATCGGCCGCGACTCGTTCCTCCCCTTTGCCTCGTGTCGATTGTGTCTGCACCCGGCGCGCGCCCCCGTCGTCGCGTGTGCCACGAACGGCGACCTCTTCTGTCGCGAATGCGCCATTAACGACCTCCTCGCGCAACGACAGGAGATCAAACGGCTCGAGAAACAGCGCGACGACGCAAAGAAACGGCTAGCTGAGGACGAGGAGCGCACGCTTGAGGAGGCTAAAGAGCGCGATCTGCGGGACTTCGAACTCGTTAGTATGGGCCTGGAGGCGGGGAAGAAGGGCTCTGGGACGGGGACGGAGAGAGATAAAGATGGGGCGGGGAAGAAGAGGAAGGCGGAGGAGGCGGAGCGGGCGGTTGCTGCGTTCAAGGCGCGTGAGGTCGAGGTGGACGGGAAGCGGAAGAAGGTGTTTGAGTTGGATGAGAAGGAGATGGCGAGGGTTGCGAGGGAGGAGCAAGAGCGGTTGAAGGAGGAGTTGAAGAAAGAGAAGGTTGGTATCTCCTGATCTCACGGGCTTGGTCTCACGGGGGCTCGGTCTGGCTCTTGGATGTGTTGGCTAACGAACGGCTTGATTACAGTCGGAATCGAGTAAATCGGCATTGCCCTCCTTCTGGGTTCCCTCGTTAACGCCAACGACGGATCCCAACGAAATCGCCGCTAACAAGGCCGTCAAGCTGAGCCCGATCTGTCCGGCGTCGACGGACTCCAACCGCCACGCCTATTCGCTCAAGTCGCTGGTCGACGTGCACTTCACGGAAGAGAAAACGGACGACGGCACGTTAGCCCGTGTATGTCCGAGCTGCAAGAAGACGCTTACGAATGGATTGAAGGCGATGCGTATGTTTTATTGGTACATTTTGACCAGCTCGGACTGTCTCACTGACCATAAACAGTAACTAAACCCTGTGGTCACGTTATTTGTCAACCGTGCGTCACGAAATTCATGACACCTCACGATGCGCCGGATCCTCATGCTACTAAGGAAGAGCAGGAGCAGACGGCTGCGCTTCATGGGCGGATCCTTTGCTACGTCTGTGAAACGGACGTCACGGAATCGAAAGGAAGAGATGATTCCGGGACGGGGAAGAAGAAGAAGAAAGATAAGGAAGGCATCCGCCCTGGTTTGGTGGAAGTGAGCTCGGAGGGAACGGGTTTTGCTGGGCGTGGAGGAAACGTTGCAACCAAGACGGGCGTTGCATTCCAATGTTGAACAGCTCGGAGACCTTATGGAAGATGTGTAGAAGATATGGATGGCAAAGCCAAGTCTATAGAAACAGTTATGTATAGGTACAATGTCTGACGCAAGCGAGTCTACAAACGCCGCGACGGATAAAAATATAAACCGAACGAAATTTAGAACCCCGAAACGAGGGCCCGCCCATCATATGAAGCAGCCTTGGTCCTCTCATCTCTGCCCTCGTTCCTCCTTCCAGACTACTCCAACCCTCCCACAACTATTTAGTTCCGCTTGGAGGCGTTGTTGAACTCCCGAATAGTCACCTCGCACTTCACCTCCTGGCACAGCTTCTTTCGACGGCTAGGCTCCAGTTTGGCCGCAAACTCCAGTCCACTCGCGCGCTCGACCGCTTCCAACGGCACCTCAAACTCGGCCAATCGCTTCTCATTCGGAATGCGAGCATTAGGCAAGACAAACGCACCCAGCGCGACCTTTCCGGCCGCCGAAGCCGGTCCCTCCTCTGCGTAGATCACCTTGTAGAAGTGCGTGGGCACGGCCACGTTGGGCGGGGAGCCGATGACTTCGTAGGAAACGCGCCACTTGCCGTCGGCCTCACGCTGGGGCAGATACAGAGGGCCGGTCACGACGCGCACGGACGGGTACTTCTTGGCCAAGTTGCGGCAGAAGTCCTCGAAGTGAGCCCAGTAGTCGCGGTTGAATCCCTCGCCGACCTGCGGGCACATGTTGGTCAGAGCGAACGTGGCGTCCATAGCACCCTGCGACCATTTGGCATCGGCGGCGGGCACCTGGTGTCCTCGATCGTAGCCGGAACGGAAGTAGTCGGACAGTTTCGCGCGGAAAGCGGCCGGGATGGTGGTATCTTCGTAGAAGGTGCTGTGTTTGCGATCGGCATTTTTGAGAGCAAGCGAAGCGGGCGTGATGTGTTCGGCGACCCAGGAGGGATTGCGCGTGCGGCGGTCGTAGGCGCCGGCCAGCGGGAGTGATATAAGGGTGTCGGCTACCGGGCCGGGAAAGCCATATTGGTAGATGCCGGACGGATCGACGGGGGAGCCACCGGAGGGTTTAGGAGCGAGAGAAGGCGGCGCAGGTTGGGAGGCGGGGGTTTTCGTAGAAGTGAGAGGAGCTGGCGGAGGGAGTTGTTGCTGTTGTTGCTGTTGAGGTTGAGGGGGTTGAGGGCGAGCGGAATAGACCAGGGCTGTCAAGCCAGCTCCGGTGGCCGCACTGGCCGCAGCGATGGCGGCAAAGGTGGCCTTGGACATGGCAAAGGAGAAGGAGAGAGGAGTAGGAGGAAGGGAGGAGAGGAGAGGCGGAGAGGAGGAGAGGAGAGAGGAAGTGGAGATGAGGGAGGTTGAAGAAGCAGAAGTGAAGAAGAAAAGAAAGAAATGCCAAACAGAGCAACTCCGAGGCTCGTCCAATCAGGTGACCGGATCCGATCTCCACTCCACTTGAAGAAGTATACAGCCTGAGACCACGGGGGATTCTTCCATCCAGGTGCAAGAGAGCAATCAGGCTCAAGGCTGCGCAATATATAGCCACTCTCTGACCAGGACCTCAATCATGAATCGTAGATATCATCCGGTGACCCGTGCAGCTGAACCATTCAGATGATCAGTGTTCTTGGCATTGTTGCACCGTCTGGCCCTCCATGGCCAATTGGACAGTATAAACTAGGAAGTCCACCGCCTGAACTAGTTAATTCGGGGGGGGAAGAATGCTTAGTTCGGTCCAATTTTCACGGGGTACTACCTGATGTTGGAATGCCTGAGGCAATCAGCCAAGCATTTTGCCCTAATGGATCTTTAAGAAGACTCCTCTTCTTCAACAACCATTTTTATGACCCCCACACACGGTTGACTATAGTCATCCGGATCACTATAAGGAGCACTCCTAGTCTGGTGCGTCAACACTACTAATGACTGGGATATGGACCGATGTCGACACTTGCTTCCCGATGAACAGCATTTATCGATACGACACAATAATGCCCGATGACCCGCTGGATGGAATTCGGAGATGTTCTGCAGAGAGCGAGGATGAATGGATGCTCTGATCAATACTGAGTTGATTGATAGATTGAGGAGAATCGAGATGTCCATCCTCAGGATAAGCAAACGGCGAAATGCTTGGCATCTTGCCTCAAGGCATCTAAACACTTACAAGTTCTACATATCCAGAGGTCGCTAAGTCCAGTGATAAGTCAATTGACGCCATGGCTATGAACCGGGATGTACACCGGTGTAGGTATGGAGTACTCCCCATATCCAGGTGTTCAAGTGTATTCAGGCCCTTCGGTGCACTTCATACTTAGGGCTGCAGTTGGCCGTCGACCAGTCAGAAGGCAGGCATTTCCACGACATGAGGAACAAAGACATGGCCAAGACAAGGCCGACGGTATCATGAGCCTTTGACTGTGATTCATGATCGATATATGTTCAATGAACCTATGCAGAAAGGGAGATATTTTAAAGCATCCCAGCTAGTCTGAGATGCCCGCCGAGACGCTCCACTCATGAGATCATGGAATTTTCCCCCAAGGTTCTCACGCCTTTCTTCTCCGCCTTTTCCTTCTCGCCTCTTATCTCCCTCACGGCTTCCCCCGGTCCTCTCTCTTCCTACTCTTCCTCTCTTTTCTCCACATCTCCCACTTTTCCCTTCTATCATGGCTGCCAGCAATGATCTCCGGGGCTGGGTTATGAGCGCCGTCTCCGGCGTTGGTCAGTCTTCCTCACTCAATGTCAATCCCGACGCCACCATGCTAACTCACATTCCAGCTTGCGTTCTAGGTTCCTCCGTCATATGTATCGATGTAATTCTCCGCCATTTCTCTCACCGCAAGAACTTCCAGATTGTGAGCCACAATGGCTTTTTATCGGCTTCGCTGGGTCTCAGTGCCGGTGTCATGGTACCGCCCCTAAATTCGAGCTTCTAGTCTAATCGATGCAAGCCACTAATAAACGCCCCAGCTCTTTACCTCTCTTTATAGCATGCTTCCCACCTCCCTCAAATACCTGACGCGTGCCGGATTGGCTCCCTCGCCCGCCGCATATACGTTGATTGGTCTCTTCCTGGCCGGTGTCATCATTATCCGCTTTCTTTCGGCCTTCCTCCATCATTACATTCCCTCCCACGTCGTGGATTGTGCCCACTCCCACGAGCCACACCCCGCTTCCGATCTCGAACATGGTCACCATGACCACCGCGAAGGTCACTCACATCCTCCCGGGACAACGGAAGGTTCAACGGAACATACGCCTCTGCTAACTCGACCACACAAAAATACGCCGACCATTGTCCCGCTAGCTCGTTCCGAGGAAGACGCCGAGCGAACCGTGTTCCGCGAATCGTGGCGCGGCAGGCTGGTCCGGCGCGTAAGTCGCCTGGTGGGTGGTGTCAAAGCACAATGCGATGAGTATGGCCCGTGTTATGGGATCTCGCAAGCTTGTGGGCATGAATGCTCGAAAACTCTTGTTGGTCCGGGCGACGAAGGCCTCCGCCCCGCCATCCCGCGCTCCGTCTCCGTTCCCGTGCAGCAAGATGCGGAACGATTGGTTTTTGCCGCCACCGATCTACCGGACACGCAACAGATGCCGAAGCAAAAGGCTAACACGGCTTCGTCGTCTTCCTCCCATACCGGATTTCCCGAAGGTGACGCAGACGCAGAGGACGCCGTCAAGTCGCAGCCTGTCGGGAGCGGTCAGCACCATCACCACGTGCCCCAGAACGCATTCCTCTCCATCGGTCTCCAGACGTCGGTGGCCATTGCCTTGCATAAACTACCCGAGGGCTTTATCACGTATGCCACCAATCATGCCAGTCCCTCTCTTGGTCTCACGGTGTTTCTCGCCCTCTTCATCCATAACATTAGCGAAGGGTTTGCCATGGCGTTGCCGCTATACCTTGCTCTTCACTCGCGAGGGAAGGCCATGTTTTGGTCTAGTCTTCTCGGCGGCATCAGCCAGCCAGCCGGTGCTGCGCTCGCCGCGCTTTGGATTTGGGGTTCTCGTCATACCGGCGGGCCCGGAGACGACGGCTCCGGTCCATCCTGGGGGGTGTACGGAGGCATGTTTGCTGCGACGGCCGGTGTCATGACCTCGGTAGCCTTGCAATTATTCAGCGAAGGTCTCGCGTTAACTCATCGTCGCGAAATGTGCATCGGATTTGCCATCGGAGGGATGGGTCTCATGGGCCTCAGTTTTGCCTTGACCGCATAGAGTTTCACTACCTGGGATCTTACGGCGTTTCATTGGGTTTATGTTTTCTCTTCTTTTTTTGCTTATTCACTTCTGTGCGATTGGAATAGCTCGCAGGTCGACATAGGATTCGCCAAGCAAAACACGGCAGCATCCTAAAGAGTTTTATTACTATATTCTTCCAACGAGTCACGACTGCTTTCGGGGAAATACCACTGTCACTAGAATCGCCTTGATCAATTGTTTTCAGCAGCCAATATCTTGTGTTAGACTGGTCTATATACATATTACTATATTTTCTCAATTGGACTGTTCTGAGCCGTCTCCTGGTATCCTCATATGGTACATCACTAAACAGAGTGCCTCACACCAAATGCCGGGTGTGTGCAAGTAAATGAAACCACCTGTTGAAACAAGTAAATCATGAAGATGCGCCGCCCCCTTTGGCGGCCGCCTCTCGTTCCCTCTTTCTCGCCAGGTATCGCTCCTTGGCACTCGAGACGTCGGTCGCCGTCTTCTGGCTGCGGCTGCGCTCGGCGATTTCCTTCTGTCTGGCCGCCTCGGCCTCTTCTTCCTGTCGGGCCTGCGCCTCCAGTTGCGCGGCGATCATCTCCGTCTGGCGCGCGCGCTGACCAGCCCGGCCACCCGACTGCTGGCCCGAGTCGAATCTCGGTCGAGCCGCCGGACGAACCGTCTTTGCAGCGGCCGCCTCGCCCTGCCCCTTCGGTTTCGGCGCCACGTTCAGACCGGCAGACAGCAACTGCCGCTTATCAACCACTTGGCCCTCCTCGTTCACCGCGATGCGCGCGCCCCGTTCATTCAGCTCCGCCGCCTTCTGCGCCTCCGTCTTCTCCTTGCTCTCGTTATCCGTCTCTGCCGGCACCTCACCCGCCTGCACCTTCCGCGCCGTCTCCTCCGCCGCCTTTACGGCGGCCTCGTGCCGCTCTTCGCCCCGCGACAACACATCCCGATAGAACCCAATCATGCCGGACCCACCGTTCTGCCTCCGCCGTTCCTCCTCCTGTCTCTCCCGCTCCGCTTCCTCCTCCTCCACCTTCCGCAGTTCCTCCTGCTGCGCCTTATACGCCGACGTCACGAACTTCTCCTTGTCCGCGAACTCGTCGCCCTCGGCCTCGCGTTCCTTCGCCAGCAACCGATCCCGAGCCCGCAACTGATCCCGCTTACGAATCTCCGCGCTGCGCAGCAAACTCGTCATGTACCGCGGTACGTCCCCGGATCCCTGCTCCGCCGCTTTGCTCTTCTCCGGCTTGGCGTGGAGGCTCTCGTACACGGCGTCGTAGGAGTATATCGAGGGATCGAGCTCTGAGGCTTCCTGTGCGTGTTTGCGACTGCTGTGAAGGGCAGATAGGTTCGTGTAGGCCTTGGTATCCTGTTTCTGTGTCTTTCCTTGCGCGGTGTTCAAGCCATATGTTCCGCTGTTCCCCGGCCCGCTTCCTAATTGCTCCTCTTTATTCCCACCGTCTTCACCTTCGTCGTCGTCGTCCGCAAATATCGACTTTTTGCTGAGGGGCTTCACGTTCGGTTTTCCGCTGCCGCTGGCACCATTGAACGGTACTTTTCGTTTCGGCGGCGGGGGCTGCGAGGATGTGTTGGATTTCGGTTTGATGCTCAGTCCGGATGGGGCTGGGTTTGTGGAAGCTTGCGGCTCCTCGTCGAGGCCGCCGATTGTGCCGATTTCTACCGCGCCATCTTGGTTTTGCGTTGTCTCGTTGTCGGAGTCCGAGTCGTCGAAGATTGTCTTCTTCCGTTTTTGGCCGAGTGCGCCGGGGGGCTTTTTGTTGGGGAGGTTGAGGCCGTAGGTGGGCTTTGGCGGGGGCATGGTTTGTAGGTCACGAGAGATCTGATGGGAGGGCTGGATGCGTGGGTACGGAGGTAGTGAGTGATGTATGTTCAATGGTTGTACAGTAGATGGTCCACGGCAGACGGAGAAAGATGCGGTTCGAGAGCAGAGGAGCTGCCGTTATCTTATCGCCACGTGATACAGCGCATCTCTATGCAAACTGTCCAAACACACTAAACATCAGAACATCTCCGGAGACGATCCGGAGTACAGAATACATACTCCGACACCATACAACACGGCTTCACTCTCCTGTGTAAACCGCACCACAACGCCAATTCTTCTCCACGTCTAATCCCAATATACACTATCGAATCCTGAAAGAACAGCATCACATCGAACCGCAACCGAGCAGACCGCCAGCCTACATCAGGCAGAACACCAACAATGTCCTACTACTTCACCATCCTCTCCCCCACCGACGTCCCGCTCTTCAACCTCGCCTTCGGCACCTCCAAGAGCGGCGGCGATGGGATCGCGCGCTTCCGATTCCCAGATACAGCGCAGTACATGAACCAGTTCATCATCCACTCTAGTCTGGATATACTGGAGGAGGCGCAGTGGATGAACGCGAATATGTACGTCTTTACATACCTCCCCTCCCCTCCACATACTCCCTTCCACTGAATCCCCCTCAATGTCCCCCAAACACCCACAGCCTCTAACCATTAGAAACCAAAACTAGGTACCTAAAACACATCGACACCTACCCCCCCTCCAGCGCCTACATAACCGCCTTCCTAACCCCCTCCGGCGCCCGCTTCCTCCTCCTACACCAACCGCCCCAACTCCCCTCCACCTCTGGCCCCGGCGGCTCCAGCAGCACCAACAACACCTCCTCCTCCCTCCTCGGCTCCTCGTTCTCCTCCTCCGGCATAGGCAGTGGAACCTCCTCGCGCGCCTCGGCGTCCAGCATCGCTGCGAACCCGACGTCGCCGCAGACCGAGGAGGCCGTGCGCCAGTTCATGAACGAGGTGTATGAGAATTATGTGAAGACGGTTATGAGTCCGTTTTATCGGCAGGGGGGAGAGATCAAGTCGCCTGTTTTCAGGGGGAGGGTTGTGGGGGCTGGGAGGAAGTGGCTTTAATCCTGGTTTCCTTTCTTTTTTTCAGGGGTGGTTTGGCTGTCAAATGGAGGTGGCTTGGTGGTCGTGCGGTATTGATCGTGAGGGAGAGGAAAGGGGTATTTCTTGGGATGGGATGAATGTGCAGATTGACGGATGGTGAGTACAAGGTGGAAAGAGAGGAGAGCTGTATATGCATACATATTGTTTGCTTGTCTTTGAGCGTATGGCGTTGGGCTGGTACATACATTACTTCAGAATACTTTACGATTTACTATTCCACTAGATAAAGTAAAGCATGATAAACAAAGGTCGTTTCGTTCATTCTCGTAATGTCTTGTCGCGTCCGAGGTCCCTTGAGTAACGCTAACTAGCTAAGTGTCTAGACAAATAAACGACGGCTCCAAAAAGTTTAAATAAAATGAACGCTGTTCCAATCACTCCCTTCAAGTCGCTGAATGTGCACATCAAACAAGAATCGAAGAAGGCAAAAAAATATAAGTCAGCTCAATAAAGTGCAATCAATCAATGAAGTCCAATGTCATGGTCATGCTTCCTCTCTCGCCTCATCTCCTCCATCACTTCACGTGTCATCCAATTCATGAGGTAGGTCACTAAACCGTCATCTGCGGAGCCAGCTTCTTCACAGTGACGGATTTAAAGTTCTCCACGGCGGTAATCACATCTTCCATTTTGGCCACCGCGCCGAAGATACCACCCTCCATCTTCACCGACTCCATCGTGCTGACGTGCAGGCTGGGATCGGTGGCCGCCGTGCCGTCATCCAAAACGACGCAATCGAAGCCGCGGTCATTGGCTTCTCGCATGGTAGTGGAAACACACACGTCCGTGCTAACGCCGACAATGACCAAGTTCTTGATGCCTTTATTTCGCAGCAGAAGTTCAAAGTCGGTGTGTGCGAATGCGCCCCTTCCCGGTTTGTCGATGACCGGTTCCCCAGGGATCGGATACAATTCGTCGACAGTGTCGTGGCCAACTTCTCCCCGGATAAGAAGGCGACCGAGAGGGCCGGGCGAGCCGATGCCCAGTCCGGAGGCGTTATTTCGTGATCGGTAGGCTTCTCTGCTGGAAAGCGTGGACAGATCGGGTCGGTGGCCTGGTGGGTCAGCAGTTGCTCTCGATTTCATCGATTTCAGACAGGCGGAACGCACCCTCACGAGTGTGGTAGACCGGGAACCCGGACGCACGGAATATTGATAAGAGATGCTGAAGTTTGATGATAAGTGCTTGGGTTGCCGAGATGTCGTAGCCCTGGTATTCCAGGTATCCACCCGGCGAGCAGACTGCGAGGTGTTAGTATGATCCAATTGATGAAGATAGTGGGCACTAACAATCCTTCTGCATGTCTACAATCACCAACGCGGTCGTATATGGCGTTAAAGTGGCATCATGTGGCCAGTCATAAGGTACGGCGGCAATCTGACCTTTCCGGACCTTGTGATGAGGAACTTGCCGCGGCTTCTCAATCACCGGACCATGGTTGTGCGTCGGGTTCAACACAGTCAACGTCCAAATGCCAGGAGTTCCTGCTGCAACTAGCATGAACGGGCAGTCCATCAGCCGGGACGTTCGCCGCCGTTTTCGCGTCTCTTCCGTCAGCCCGTTGCGAGGACGATAATGCCCACCCCGATCGCATCGAAGCCACACTTTTGCCGTGCGGCCCGGTTTCTTTTCGGTGGGGGTACTGGAAGATTTGACGACCACATTATATCCATGTGCTTTGCCGTGTGTCTGGACTGCTGCCAGAAGAGATGCCCTTGATGTCATTGTCAGTGGAAGTATAGGAATTCGTGAAGAAACACAACTTTGGTACGGAGTACAGATACAATTTAATGGAGCTGGCAGGCACGCCAAGAAATCGAGCTAGGCAACTTACTTGTCAGGATACGTCCCCTCCGGAGGGGGAATCAGTTGCATGGACATCTCCGGGATGTCCTGAAGATCGCTCGGCGCATCGAGGTTCAGATCGGTGGGGTCAGCCATTGCGATCAAGTCGAGTGGATCTCCACTTGGAAAGACAAAAGAGGTCTGAATCGGGCATCAGCATGAGGGACTCCAGTCCAAGTCATCGCGACGGTTGCAGGTAAGAAAATGACGAAAAATCAATCGAATCCATCAAACACCAAGACAGTATAGATCCCGTAAGATCCATAAGTGCGTGGAAGCAATCTACTTTCCAAACTGTAGAACCCAAATATTGTGCTGTGAACCGGGGATCCCATTGTGCGTGGACATAGGAGGAAGACCAGCGACGCCCAAGCCAGCGTCGGGAAGGCGGATCTCCCTCCAACCACGATGAGGTGGGGGGAGGGGAAGGATAGACGATCGCACAGAGCGAGCTTCCAAGGAACGGGAGACAAACGGCTGCAAGAGCACTGACAGGGGGGCCAGGAAACAAGCATCAACTTACAGGAGGAACAGGCGATCCGACAACGATCAGAGAAGGCCAAACATGGACGACGGGCGAGTCACTCACAGCGGCTCCTCGGAAGACGCACAGCGCAGGCGGTGAGCACGAGCCTCCCGGAGCCCGTGTGTCAGCTGTCACTAGGCCCCGTTGGGCTTAGCTGTATGGATATCGTTATGACGACGGTGTAAGGGAAAGTGGTACCTCTGAGGTACGAGTCCCGCCTACCGTCATACGGTTGGTGCCTAAGTGCCCCTGCCCGAACCCAGCCCTGTTCCCGTATGTAACAGTCACAGTCACAACTCACAGTCCGTCAGGTACCTGAAGTTCAAGGCTGCTTGTTTGTTCCCGTGGACACCGACCGGTCATAGTTAGCATCACTACTCCGTAAACTAACTTACTCCCTCTCTCTTCTGCCACCCCCCCCCATCAACATCCCACAACAACTGACCATCCTGGCCCCTCTGTGAGGGACTGTTTGGTTCTCTCTCTAGGTAAGTCATATCGCAAAGACTATTGGTCTTATTCAAAGTCCTTTATTCTTTCTTTTCCCCCCCCATTTTCTTTTCCTCTTCTCGTTTGTCCCCTTTGTTAGTTCTCCTTGGCTTGGTCCTCTGGTTCAAGTCCACGCTTGCGTCGCGATCCCGACTTATCTGCGACACCGCCTCCCCTTGGGAGATTCCACCCCCCTCCACCACGACCACCACCTGTTCACGCACGGTTACTTGAACTCTATCCCCGGTGGATAGTTCTCCTGGGGAATCGCTGGGTCACGCTTTCAACCCTTTCTGCGGATCAGGTTGACGGCGCGCGCAAAGTTCCCCCCTTCTTCCGGCGGTGACGATCTCCCAACGTGGTCCTCTCGAACGTGTCTCTCTCCCTCGCCGGCGTCGGTGCCCGGCACGGCAACAATGCCCTCAGCCGACGTCTCGTCCTCTTCCGCGAAACCCAATGGTACCAGCTCGAGCCGTGAGGAACTGGCATACTATAAGGCGCAATATGAACAACTCGAATCGGAGTTGTCGGAGTTCCAGGCCTCCAGTCGGGAGTTGGAGGCGGAGCTGGAAAAGGACATCGAGGCATCGGAGAAGCGCGAGCGACAACTGAAGGAGAAGGTGGATGTCATGAAATATCAGGTGGAGGAATGGAAGGTATGTTTCGACCTATCCTCATTTCTTGACTCGCTCCGTCAGGGCAAATTGCGCCGCTCGTAATCCTATCTCGGCTAATATTTGTTTATGTCTAGTCCAAATACAAGCAGTCCAAGTCGGAGGGCGACGCCGCCCAGAATCGCCTACAGAAAGAAATCACCTCGTTGCGCGATGTCAATCGAACCCTTCAGCTGAAGTTACGAGACATCGAAGTTGCAAATGATGATTACGAACGCCAGGCTCGCCATACCACTTCATCCCTGGAGGATCTGGAGTTCAAATACAACATGGCCATCGAAAGAGGAGTCCTCCTGGAGGAGGAGATCAAGACGGGAGAACAGGAGCGAGAAGATCTCCGCATTCAGAATCAACGCCTCCTCAGTGATCTATCGGAGCAGAGGATCGAAACCGAAATCGTCCAGGAGAAGCTCCGGAATATGGACATGAATGGCGGCCGCCGCAGAAAACCCGCTCCGTTGGGCCGCAGTCCGTCCACGCCGCAGACTCCCGAGATCTTCGATCGCTCCCCGTCGACATCCATCGTTTCTTCGCCTTTGTTTGCCACGCCTCCGATGAAATCGTCGCTGATCTCCGCCGCTGCGACTCCCCCCTCGCCACCCATTTCTGAGTCGTCCATCAGCATGCGCAAGTCCATCACTGCAACGCCTGGCTTCCCTTTCCAAAGGGCTTCGGCTTCCGAACTTGGGTCCCGGTCGTTGCATGGATCCAGGACGCAGAGATACAACTCTCACTCTTACTCCAATCATAACGGCAACAGTAACAGCCACCACAATCCCAATCACTCTCGTGCAACTTCCTTTGCGTTCAGCACTGGCCGCAACAACTCATCGATCACCTCTCGTCCCGGTCAACCGAAAGCGAACACGGCCGCCACTCGATCGGCGGCTGGAGGACTCCCCAAGTCGGGATCCTTGTGTCAGATCCGCGGCCTGATCGGCAAGATGCAGAAACTGGAAGAGAGGGTCCAATCGGCCAAATCCAAGCTGCCGCCACCCTCAAGCTCGCCGTCCCGCGCCTCGTCGCGCTCGGGATCGGTGGTGGGCGAAAGTCCCGTCGCTTCTACCATTACGGCTCGCAGAAACTCCCGCAAGCGACTGAGTGGCAGCAGCTTCAACTCCTCGGTTCACGGCGACAGCGCCTCGTCCTATATGACGCACAATCGACCTTCTCTTAGCGCTCGGACTCAGGGCGACAGCCGACCTAGTAGCCGCACAAGCTACTCTAGCTCTTTCAGTCAGAGTACCCACCCAAGTATCACGCCGTCCAACCGTCCCGAAAGTCGCCAGAGTCGCACCAAGACGCCGCTCGGACATTATTCGACCAACCCGACAACGGAAAGTCGGCGACCTCGGTCTTCCCTCAGCAACCCGTCGGCTCATGGTGCTCCTGTCAACGGAATGGCTCACATTGACGAAGACGAGGATCTGGCGTTCCGCATGTCTGTGCGGGCTAAGATTAGTGAGGCTCGCGAAACCCGTCTTGGCTCGTTCTCCTCTTCCCCTACCACCCCTACTACAAATGGAATTAACGGGGTGAATGGAATCAATGGGCTGAGGAAGCGCACTCCCAGTGGAATCTCCGCCATCCCAGCACCTCGAAGCCTTCGAGCCAATAGCGGGCTGGAACGGGGAAAAATCAACATGGGGCCGCTATCCGAGCCGCAACCCCAGGCCCAAGACTTGGGTGAAACGTTCTAAACGTTTCGATGTGCCTCATTCTATATTTCATCCACCCCACAGAATAAGGCTTTGCTTTTACTATCTTCCCTTTTACGACGTTCACGGCTGGTACGCGGGTATCTTTTTTCGCACTTCAACTTCATACCATATTCAGATTGTTATCTTTCTTGTCATTCCTTGCATTCCCACCATTTTTCTTTCTGTTTCTTTTGATTACCCCTTTTGACTCAACTACCCCTTTTGCAAAGTTCATTGTATTTGTTTGAAACGCTTCAGTTCTGAGGACCGGGGCATCTATTATTGGAGGACTTTTATTCGGGAAACGGGTTGTTCATAGAATTTGGGAGAAATATCGTTTCCCCTTCTTCTTCTGGGCGCTGTCGTGTGTTTTCTGCTTCGATATCGATAATCGTCATACCTACCTAGTCTGTACAATCAGGTTTTCGGCGGACGGCGGAGTTGGCGAATGTGTCTGGTCTATTTACATGGCGCATCGATTGTGTTGTTCCGGCCGGGGGTTCTTCAGATGAGTTCCCCATCGGCGTCCAAGCTGTTACTCAGCAAATGTCACCTTTTCTTTTCTTTTTTTTTTCTTTTTTTCCTTCCCCTTATTTTGGTTGTCTACTCTTCGACCCTGTTGTGTTTGTTGCCTTTAGGCGTTGCACAATACCCAGTATACAGGTTTCGTGGCTTGGGTTCTAGAAGTCGTGGTTGGCTGTTACAACGGGATTTGATTTGATTTGATTTGATTTGATAGGTTACTAGGGTGAATATATGCTTCAACCTGTCTCTTACTTTCTGGATGTAGCATTCGATCTATCTTTGTAAAGATGGTTCGGTTCGTAAACAGTCGGTTCTTGCTTGGCAGGTATAGAATACTGACAATCACGTAGGTAGTTTGGTTCATTGTGTTTATGAAACATGGAATCATAACCACGCCAGGCTTCCAAGTTTGGTATTACTACAGAGTCTAGAATCTAGATACTGTTTGTGCGCTACATATGTTTGGTTTGCATTTTCGTTTCGAACTGAGGTATCTCATTACAATCCCCATTGGCTAGTAACTGGGTACCTACAAGGAGAGATATCACGGCTCGGAGTCCTCATGAACGAGATTCTGGTTGAGAGGGGAGATATAGTTTTCAATGACGACTAACTACCTGAGGATAGTCCAATTGACCGAGACAGCTTGTTCGACTATCTATTTTACTAGTAAGTACAGGGTGGAGATTCTAATTAATGGTCTAGCTAAGCATACATACATCTACTTCTACCTACTATTGTAGATATAGATGTTGTAGCTGGTATGTATATACCGACAAGACAAGGCCGCCTCATCTCTTGACTGAGTGAGTGATTTCTGCATAACTACCACCAACCTCTCCAGCAAATGAGGATCCAAATACCTCAGCATCAAATCCTCTACATCATCCAAACTCACTGTACTCACATGCCCCCTAACCCCCTTCTCCACCACAAACCGCATCATATGCGTCACCAAGCACCGATTCGCAACTAAACTCGCCCGAATCGTCAACCCCTTGAACACCACGTCAAACGCAGAGACCTTGAATCCCTCGGTTGGCAGACCCAGCGGTAGCGATGGCATGTGTCTCGGCACGGAGATAGGGTCAGTAGCCGGAACTATACAAAGGGTAGGGGGGCACCGTGTTAAGCACTGCATGCCTTTGTATTTTTTTAGATACACAGGCAGGATATAACACCATGTCCTGAGATGTAGAATCAGGCTATAGAAGCTTGGCCAGGGATGGGCAATTGCCTCCGGAAAAGCAGTGCTCGACAACCATGACAGATTCGAGGTTGTCTATCCTTAGGATGCTGCATACAAGAGGCGACGAGTGCAAGCGGGTTTCCCTTGCTGAAGCGCCGGCGGTCAATCCATCCGTGACCTGGATAGCTCATCGGCGCTGATATTCCTCACCAACCTGAAGCAGATATCTCGCAGCAATGGCATGGTCAACGAGATAAGCTTGTACAGTACCAAGCCTCCAATCAGACCTGCTTCGACAAGGTGACAGTACTGTACAAGGGGGAGTGGGTCATCTACTTTGGCCCCAAGCCCTACTTTGTGAGCCTTGGATACCAACCGTTACCGCGACAGACAACTCCTGAGTTCCTGACAGCATTGACTTCTTCCCGCGAGCGACGTGTCTCTCCTAGCCACGCTGGCGGCATGCTTCCGCCGCAGCGGCATCTACGCGCAGATGGACGTCGACGCCGCCAGGTACAAGACCGAAGTGTGCACCTCGTCGACAAGTCGACGCCTTTCACGGCGCCGTCGAGCAAACTATTTCCAAGTACCGCGTATTGAACACCGTTGGACCCTCCACGATGCTCAAGCAGGTGAAGGTGGCTTGATCTCGCCACTTTCGCATGATGAAGAGTGACTGGACGACCCTTTGCACGATCATCGCGCCGGCCACCGTCGTCTGCGGTTCCGGTTTCTATATGTCCCCGGCAACCTCGACCGGCTCCTCGTGTGCGCTCTACTCCCCGCTGGTGTACTTCTTCCTCAAGCGTTGACCGATGTTAACAAGACCGTCGAGGCGCACGATATCCTCCGCAAGCAATACCGGATGCGCCTCATCCACCCCGTCTCTTTTGTCATCACTCAGGCCGTCAGCGGCATCCCTGTCTCAATCCTGATTACTGTGACCTTCTATTGCTGCTACCATCTTCTCGTGGGGCTCAGCATCACCGCGAGCCACTTCTGGATCTTCGCCCTCATCACCTTTACATAATACGGCTCTCTGTCAGCCATGTTCCACATGCTCGGTGCATGGGGCCCAAGCCTCGAAGTCGCCCTATTGATCGCCGACGCCGCCCTTCCAATCTCCATCCTTTGTGCAGGCTACTCGCCTCCGCTACCAACGTAGCATCTCTGGGGCTCGTGGCTGCGCCGCGTCGCCCCGACGCCGTATGCGCTCGAGGCGCTCATGAGTAACGATTCCAACGACCGACAGCCAGCGGGAGCGACTATCTGTTCACCAACTACCGGTATACTCCACACCACTTGTGGCGCAACTTTGGTATCCTCATAGCCTTTTGGTTCACGTGCACGGTTGTCTGGCGGAACGGCTCTTACAACTTCAGCCGGATATTCAAGGCGATCCGGTAAGAGCTGATCATCGCCTTCACCTTCTTCCACGAAGAGATAGACCTGCAATCCTTACAGAACCGCATGCCCGGCATCTTGCTCATTACCCAGCCCATCCCAATGAACACGGCGGACTTGTAAGCCGTCTGGTTCGACCGATAGGCCATCTTCGAAGGCCGCGAGCGAAACGGTATCTACGATTACAAGGCGCTCCTCATCGCGCTGATCAACGACGAGATCCTCTATACACTCGTCTTCTTCCACAGTTACTAGACCAGTAGATTCAACAACACCTCCTCTATTACCAGCCTCGTCTACTTCATCTTCCTCCTCCTCTCGCTCTTCGGCACCGGACTCTATTACCTCATAGCCGGCTACGCCAACTCCTTCTAGATAGTCCTTCTAATCTTCTACGGCCTCCCCGTCCCTCACTCCGCCTTAAACAACTTCTACCGCCCCTAGCTTTTCTGGTCAGACCCGTTACACTACTTCTTCGGCTCGACCGTCTCCAGCGTCATGCACGACGTGTAGGTGCATTACAAAGAACACGATTACACCTACTTCTCGCCTTGTATCCCAGATATCTAATTGGACCGTTCGCGACGGACATATGCGCGTTCTGCAAGTTCAGCACCGGAGACAATTACCTCGATACACTGGAGTTTGCGTATTGGAATCCGTGGATAGACTGGGTGGTTTGCTTGACGAACTTTTCATCGGTCTTTGTTGCTACTTGGTTTTATAGGGTTAAGGTGAAGCAGCTGAAGAAAAGGTTTTGGGTGGGGGGGGGGATATAGAATAATGGGGGAGAGAAGATCCCATTATCCTTCATTTCGGTACCAATTGGGCTATGCTAGAGTTACAGTAAGCCCGCTTTCACTGAATAGATATAGGCAGTACGTTGTTGTGTAGGTCATCATAGAAGAACACAACTCTGTCTTTAGTATCACAGCTGGCTGGTGTGTATAGGTATAAAAGTGTGTAGGAAAAAAAGCCCCGTGGGCGAACAACCTATAGAGATCTCTACTACGCTCGGTGTAGAGAGATCACTGGGGTAGAATGGTTTTTGAAATATGTACGTCCCTAAAGGGTATGCTCTATCTTGGCAAGCAAGGGGTCAATGGATGGTTGGAGGCGGGGCGGAGATGTTTAAATGCCTGGGGTTGCAATATGCCAAGCATTCGCCGTTTACCTGCAGGCCCGTCTTCTTCTTCCTCGTCGACGATCTTCTTGATCATCTTGTCTAGTCGAGATAAGTTGAATTGGTTCATTCGATCGGCTTCGGTAGCTTCTATCTCATAGAGCGCGTACAGATTTTATGTCGTCTTTGTCAGATGCATACCCCCATCTCAATTATATATGTCTACGTTGACCCCAACAACAATATATAGCCACGACAAGAAGTGATAAATTATATTTCAAGCCACCAGGGTCTGCAGACGAGGGATGCTCACTACGTCAAGTCTGTTATTGTAACGAAGGAGTTTGCCTGTTCAGGTAGTTTGGATTACTTTCACGATACAGAGTAAGTGTGTACTACAGTAGGTAAGGTAGTAGCCCTAGGTATCTACGCCCACCACAAACTCGAACAAACTCGAAGAGCTGCTGCTCACTTTTGGCTTCTAGGCTTTCTGGTGACAATCCTGACTAGGTAAAGCATCAATGATCCCCGCATTGCTCGCAACCATCCCAGAGCATCTCCACTCTATTATTGTTATCTGTTGGACCGCCTTGTTGTAACTTGTCTGGCCTCGCTTGCCCGATCTGGTTTAGCGCACAGGTTACCGTAGTCAGCGGTCTTCGAGAACCATCAATTCACCTCATGCAAGTTCATCATCAACTACCAATGAGGAAAATGAATACATTATTCCGTATATCTCTTTAACGGTTCCAAGTGCAAAAACTGAGTCGTAACCGGAAGCTCGGAACGGCAGATGTGCGAGAAAACTGGAGTCTGGAATTTCCAGTCGCAAATTGCTGAGGTCGATCCGCCCAACGGGGCAACGGCCACTTTTTCTAGAACCTCGAGGCGCCCGCGGATTGGCCGGAGACGGAGGGAAATGGAGTTTGGTTGAGCTTTCATTCCACTATCTAGAGTATCCAGGAGGTTCCAGGAATCCAGGTACGGACTCAGACTCATTTTGAGGTCTGGTCTGGGTGTCATTGGGCTACGATGGCGTTAGGTATCTAACTATCTGACAGCGCGGTCGGGTCAATTATTAATGATCATCGTCTTACTCGTGTCGGCGGGTCACGGCGAGTTTTTTTTTTTTTTTTATTTATTTTTATTTATTTTTATTTATTGTTATCTTTGACCGGAGGGTTTTGTTGATTTATTCTGTGAAATGGGTTATGCTGACAGACTAGACCGTAATGCACTGCTTCCTTCAAGTTAATTATGATGATCATATATTGTTTTTCTTTTGTTCAGATACCCCTGACAAGAAATCCATGAGGTTCTGTCATCTTCGACTGGCAATCTTCTGTGGGTTCGTCTCCTGCCAAGTAGGGGGGCACCGTCGATCGCGGAGGGTTTTGGGAGAGGTGACATTGCGATGGTCGGTGTTTCGGACCGGAAGGCTGAGAAGGGTTCCAAGCCTTATGAATCAGTACTCCGTACATATTATTACGGAGAGCTGAACAAAAAGGGATTTGAAGAAAGGGTGGATCGGTATCCAGAGCCATCCATTTTTCAGGAGTTGGGGATACCTCTAATCTATATAGAGGCGAGATGAAAAAGTCCCGAAGAGTCGAAGACCCTCGGAGTAACCCAGGCGGAGTTTTAGACGGAACCTTTTTTCTTTCTTTTTTTTTTTTTTTTTTTCCTTTGGTTTGTTGTCTTCAAGTTGAGATCTTCCCCGACGGGATTAATTAAAGACCAAGACACTCATAGGCCCGTGGGAAGATTAGCTCTCTTCCTACGTAGTGCTCCGATTACCGAAGGGGACATTGGGCCAGGCCAGTGCAGCCGATAGGGCCATTAGTATCACTAACCTCCTTTTCCGGACGGAACCAAGTTCGCAGGAACGAGTACCGATACGGTGAGAGTGAAGGGACCGGCAGTTCGTCGAGGGTGGGAATGGGACCAAAGACCACGTCCCAACTCCCCGTGAATGTTGACCCAAAGGGCCAAAAGTGGTGGGAAAGAAAGTGGGAATGGACGTCAGCGGGGCCCAACAACCTGTCTCACCGCCTTCCGTTTTGCCGATTGAGAAGAAGTTGGGGAATTTTTTTCAGTCTTGGCTGGTATACTTGCACTTCTCAGTCAATTATGATATTGACCATATTATAGTACTACTGTAGCAATTGTAACATATTCTCATTCAATTAGGATATATCATAATACTATCATAATACTATTATAATATTATAATAACGTAATACGATAATATCATGATAATATCCTGATAATACTGTATCTTCAGATCCCACTAGCGCCCGCATCGATGTTGGCCACCCCTTTTGGGACTAGCGCTCGGTGACATTTCCGCCTTGCCCGGTCTGCTTGTCCGCTTTGGTCGGTCTGTCTTGTCTGCGCTGTCCCTGCCGACTCCATTATTCTATCTGCTTTTCTTCTCTTCTTCTCCCAATCGGTCTCTGCTTCTTTTCTTCTTCTTTTTCTTCTTCTTCTTGCTTCACAAACTCCAGTTTGCTGACCTCTCCTCCGTCTCTCTCCTCTAACACAGCTGGGGTAATTCCTCTCTTCCTAGCCCCCACTTCTTCCCGTTCTTACGACTTAGATAATTCCTCCTGACACCGTGTGAGAGACGGTCTCGTTTCTTCCTCTTCTCTTCACCTTCCTGCTCCTTTTCTCTCTTGTCTATTCTTCTCTTAGACCTGTATCACTACGAGCGAGACGATTCTTTCTTTGCGACTTCATCTCTCCTCTCATACGCCAACTAATTACCTTCTCGGCTTTTTCCCCCCCCCCCCCCCCCTCTCTCTTCTCACCCCGATTACGAACTTTTTATTATACGAGAAGTTTATGATATCTAATTGATCGATTCAATCATGGCCTCTGCCAACGGTTCCGCCAACGGGCACGGCAGCTCGAAGCACGACATTCCCTCACATTTCATCGGTGGCAACCACCTCGACGCCGCGCCGCCGAGCAGCGTCAAGGATTTCGTGGCCAAGCACGATGGCCACTCCGTCATCAGTTCCGTAAGTTTGCCCGCCCCCTGGGCCTGAGCCTATTATACTTTTTGATCACATTGTGGAGATCTAACTCAATCGTCCCTCGCAGGTTCTCATTGCCAACAACGGTATTGCCGCCGTAAAAGAAATCCGTTCCGTACGGAAATGGGCCTACGAAACGTTTGGCAACGAGCGTGCCATCCAATTCACAGTCATGGCCACTCCCGAAGATTTGCACGCCAACGCGGACTACATTCGGATGGCGGATCAGTATGTCGAGGTATGTACTGTGTTTGCGGTCATGGCCTGATGCATAATTGCTGGACGTGATTGCTGATACTAGTTGGTTCTAGGTGCCCGGTGGTACGAATAACAACAACTACGCCAACGTTGAGTTGATCGTGGATGTTGCCGAGCGAATGGATGTCCACGCCGTGTGGGCTGGATGGGGTCACGCTTCGGAAAACCCTCGACTTCCCGAATCCTTGGCTGCCTCTCCCAAGAAGATCATCTTCATCGGCCCCCCCTCGTCTGCCATGCGCTCGCTTGGTGACAAGATCTCCTCGACGGTCGTTGCCCAGCACGCTGGCGTCCCTTGTATTCCCTGGTCCGGAACGGGCGTCGACGATGTGGAGATCGATAAGCATGGTATCGTCACCGTGAAGGACGAGATCTACAACAAAGGTTGCACTTTCTCGCCCGAGGAGGGTCTGGTCAAGGCCAAGGAGATTGGCTTCCCTGTCATGATCAAGGCCTCCGAAGGTGGTGGTGGTAAGGGTATCCGTAAGGTCGAGAAGGAAGAGGACTTCATCAATCTGTACAACGCCGCCGCCAACGAAATCCCCGGTTCGCCCATCTTCATCATGAAGCTCGCCGGTAACGCTCGTCACTTGGAAGTCCAGCTGCTGGCCGATCAGTACGGCAACAACATCTCTCTGTTCGGCAGAGATTGCTCGGTCCAACGACGACACCAGAAGATCATCGAGGAGGCTCCCGTTACCATCGCTAAGCCCATCACCTTCCAAGCCATGGAGAAGGCCGCCGTGAGCCTGGGTCGCCTGGTCGGTTACGTGTCTGCCGGTACCGTCGAGTACTTGTACTCGCACGCCGACGACAAGTTCTACTTTCTGGAACTGAACCCCCGTCTCCAGGTCGAGCATCCCACCACCGAGATGGTGTCGGGCGTCAACCTGCCCGCTGCTCAGCTTCAGATTGCCATGGGTATCCCCTTGCACCGCATCCGTGACATTCGTCTCCTCTACGGCGTTGACCCCAACACTTCCTCCGACATTGACTTCGACTTCTCCAACGAGGAGAGCTTCAAGGTCCAGCGTCGTCCCCAGCCCAAGGGCCACACGACCGCTTGCCGTATCACCTCCGAAGATCCCGGTGAGGGATTCAAGCCCTCCAGCGGTACCATGCACGAGCTGAACTTCCGTAGTTCGTCCAACGTGTGGGGTTACTTCTCCGTCGGTACGTCCGGAGGTATCCACAACTTCTCGGACAGTCAATTCGGTCACATCTTCGCCTACGGTGAGAACCGTTCCGCTTCTCGGAAGCACATGGTTATCGCCCTGAAGGAACTGAGCATCCGTGGTGACTTCCGTACCACCATCGAGTACTTGATCAAGCTGCTGGAGACGCCCGCCTTCGAGGACAACACCATCACCACCGGCTGGCTCGACCAGCTTATCTCCAACAAGCTGACCGCTGAGCGTCCTAACACCGTGGTCGCCGTTCTCTGCGGAGCGGTCACCAAGGCTCACCAGGCCAGTGAGGCCGGCATGGAGGAATACCGCAAGGGTCTCGAGAAGGGTCAGGTTCCTTCCAAGGACGTTCTGAAGACCGTCTTCCCCGTGGATTTCATCTACGAGGGCCAGCGATACAAGTTCACTGCCACGCGGGCCTCTCTGGACAGTTACCACCTGTTCATCAACGGCTCCAAGTGCTCCGTGGGTGTCCGTGCCCTGGCTGACGGTGGTCTGCTCGTTCTCTTGAACGGCCGCAGTCACAACGTCTACTGGAAGGAGGAGGCGGCTGCCATTCGTATCAGTGTGGACGGCAAGACGTGCTTGCTGGAGCAGGAGAACGACCCGACGCAGCTTCGCTCGCCCTCTCCCGGAAAGCTCGTCAAGTTCACTGTGGAGACTGGCGACCACGTTCGCGCCGGTCAGGCGTACGCCGAGGTTGAGGTGATGAAGATGTACATGCCTCTGATCGCGCAGGAAGATGGTATCGTGCAGTTGATCAAGCAGCCTGGTGCTACGCTGGAGGCCGGTGATATCCTTGGTATCCTGGCTCTGGATGACCCGTCCCGTGTCAAGCACGCGCAGCCCTTCACTGACCAACTTCCCGACTTGGGTCCTCCCCAGGTTGTCGGTAACAAGCCCCCGCAGCGGTTCTTCCTTCTGCACAGCATTCTGGAGAACATCCTGCGTGGATTTGACAACCAGGTCATCATGGGCTCCACCCTCAAGGAGCTCGTGGAGGTGCTTCGCAACCCGGAGTTGCCCTACGGCGAGTGGAACGCCCAGTCGTCTGCCTTGCATTCTCGTATGCCCCAGAGACTGGACTCCCAGCTTCAGAACATTGTCGACCGCGCCCGGTCTCGCAAGGCTGAATTCCCCGCCAAGCAGCTGCAGAAGACCATCTCCCGATTCATCGAGGAGAACGTCAACCCCGCCGACGGTGAAATCTTGAAGACCACCCTGCTGCCCCTGTTGCAGGTGATCAACAAGTACATGGACGGCCTGAAGACCCATGAATTCAACGTCTTCATCGGCCTGCTGGAGCAGTACTACGAGGTGGAGAAGCTCTTCGGTGCCCGCAACGCCCGTGACGAGGACGCTATTCTCAAGTTGCGTGACGAGAACAAGGACGACATCACCAGCGTCGTCCAGAAGGTTCTCTCTCACAGCCGTATCGGTTCCAAGAACAACCTTATCCTCGCCATCTTGGCTATGTACCGCCCCAACCAGCCCGGCGTCGGCAACGTTGGCAAGCACTTCAAGCCGATCCTCAAGAAGCTGACAGAGCTCGAGTCGCGCTCTGCTGCTAAGGTCACCCTGAAGGCCCGTGAAGTGCTCATCCAGTGCGCTCTTCCTTCTCTGGAGGAGCGTCTGTCCCAGATGGAGCTCATCTTGCGCTCTTCCGTCGTGGAGTCCCAGTACGGCGAGACTGGCTGGGATCACCGGGAACCCGACTTCTCGGTCCTGAAGGAGGTCGTTGACTCGAAGTACACCGTTTTCGACGTCCTGCCACGCTTCTTCGTCCACCAGGACGCCTGGGTGACTCTGGCCGCCCTCGAGGTCTACGTTCGCCGCGCGTACCGCGCGTACACCCTGAAGAGCATTCAGTACAGCGCTGCCGGCGAGCAGCCCTTGCTTTCGTGGGACTTCACTCTCGACAAGCTCGGCCAGCCCGAATTCGGCCCCGTTTCGTCGACGCAGCCCTCGGCCCCCAGTACCCCGACCACCGAGGCCCACAACCCCCTGACGAGAATCAACTCCATCAGCGACATGTCGTATCTGGTCAGCCCCGGCAGCGGTGATACCCGGAAGGGTGTCATCCTGCCCATCCAGTACCTGGAGGATGCCGAGGAGTTCCTTCCCCGGGCTCTCGAGATGTTCCCCCGCACCGGAAAGGCCAAGAAGCCCGCGGACGGCCTCATCGCCGACCTGGAGGGCAAGCGTCGCCCTACGGTCCGCACCGAGGCTGACAGCGAGCTGACCGGTGTTCTCAACATCGCCATCCGTGACGTTGAGGATATGGACGACAACCAGATCGTTGCTCAGATCAACGGTCTTCTCGCCGATGTCAAGGAGGAGTTGCTCGCCCGCCGCGTTCGTCGCGTGACGTTCATCTGTGGTAAGAACGGTATCTACCCCGGCTACTACACCTTCCGTGGACCCCTCTACCAGGAGGATGAGAGCATTCGTCACAGCGAGCCCGCTCTGGCCTTCCAGTTGGAACTTAGCCGCCTGTCAAAATTCCGCATCAAGCCCGTCTTCACGGAGAACCGGAACATCCACGTTTACGAGGCCATCGGTAAGGGCCCCGAAAACGACAAGGCCGTGGACAAGCGCTACTTCGTTCGTGCCGTCGTGCGTCCGGGTCGCCTGCGTGACGATATCCCCACGGCTGAGTATCTGATCTCGGAGGCCGACCGGTTGATGAACGACATTCTCGATGCCCTGGAGATCATTGGCAACAACAACTCTGATCTGAACCACATCTTCATCAACTTCTCCCCCGTGTTCAACCTGCAGCCCAAGGACGTGGAGGAGGCCCTGGCCGGATTCCTGGACCGCTTCGGCCGTCGTCTGTGGCGCCTGCGTGTGACCGGTGCCGAAATCCGCATTCTGTGCACCGACCCTGCCACCGGACTGCCCTACCCTCTGCGGGTGATCATCACCAACACTTACGGTTTCATCATCCAGGTGGAGCTGTACATTGAGAAGAAGTCCGAGAAGGGCGAGTACATCTTCCAGAGCATCGGCGGCACCAACAAGCTCGGCTCCATGCACCTGCGCCCCGTGGCCACCCCGTACCCCACCAAGGAATGGCTCCAGCCCAAGCGTTACAAGGCCCACCTCATGGGTACCCAGTACGTGTACGACTTCCCCGAGCTCTTCCGCCAGGCCTTCCAGAACAGCTGGACCAGCGCCATCGCCAAGGTTCCCTCGCTGGCCGAGCGTCGTCCTCCCGTGGGCGAGTGCATTGATTACACCGAACTTGTCCTCGACGACACCGACAACTTGGTCGAGATTCAGAGAGGCCCCGGCACCAACACTCACGGTATGGTGGGATGGCTCGTGACCGCTCGTACTCCTGAGTACCCCCGTGGCCGTCGCTTCATCATCGTGGCCAACGACATCACCTTCCAGATCGGTTCGTTCGGTCCCCTGGAGGACCGATTCTTCAACAAGTGTACCGAACTGGCCCGCAAGCTCGGTATCCCTCGTATCTACCTCTCTGCCAACTCCGGTGCCCGTATCGGTATGGCCGACGAGCTTATCCCCTACTTCTCGGTTGCCTGGAACAACCCCGAGAAGCCCGAGGCCGGCTTCAAGTACCTGTACCTGACCCCTGAGGTCAAGCAGCAGTTTGACGCCAGCCGCAAGAATGAGGTCATCACCGAACAGATCTTCGACGAGGGTGAGGAACGCCACAAGATCACCACCGTCATCGGTGCCAAGGACGGTCTGGGTGTCGAGTGTCTGAAGGGATCCGGTCTCATTGCCGGTGCCACCTCCAAGGCCTATGAAGACATCTTCACTATTACTTTGGTCACTTGCCGATCCGTCGGTATCGGTGCCTATCTGGTCCGCCTGGGACAGCGTGCCATCCAGGTTGAGGGCCAGCCCATCATCCTGACTGGTGCCCCTGCCATCAACAAGCTGCTGGGTCGTGAGGTCTACACCTCCAACCTGCAGCTCGGTGGCACCCAGATCATGTACAAGAACGGTGTTTCTCACATGACCGCCAACGATGACTTTGAGGGTGTGCAGAAGATCGTCGAGTGGATGGCTTTCGTTCCCGAGAGCAAGGGCAGCCCCAGCCCTGTCCGTCCCTGGTCCGACACCTGGGATCGGGACGTTGCCTACTACCCTCCTCCCAAGCAGACCTATGACCCTAGATGGCTCATCAACGGTAAGGAGGACGAGGAAGGCTTCCTGCCCGGTCTGTTCGACGCCAACTCCTTCGAGGAGGCTCTCGGTGGATGGGCTCGCTCCGTCGTTGTTGGTCGTGCTCGCTTGGGTGGTATCCCCATGGGTGTCATTGCCGTCGAGACTCGCTCTGTCGAGAACGTCACCCCTGCCGACCCTGCCAACCCTGACTCCATGGAGATGATCAGCACCGAAGCCGGTGGCGTGTGGTACCCCAACTCCGCCTACAAGACCGCCCAAGCTCTCCGTGACTTTAACAACGGTGAGCAGCTGCCTGTGATGATCCTCGCCAACTGGAGAGGTTTCTCTGGTGGACAGCGTGACATGTACAACGAGGTCCTCAAGTACGGATCGTACATCGTCGACGCGCTGGTCAAGTACGAGCAGCCCGTCTTCGTCTACATCCCGCCCTTCGGTGAGCTCCGTGGTGGTTCGTGGGTCGTCATCGACCCCACCATCAACCCCGACCAGATGGAGATGTACGCCGACGAGGATGCCCGTGGTGGTGTTCTCGAGCCCGAGGGTATCGTCGGCATCAAGTACCGCCGCGACAAGCAGCTGGACACCATGGCTCGTCTGGACCCCACCTACGGCGAGCTGCGTCGCTCCCTGGAGGATACGTCCCTCAGCAAGGAGCAGCTCTCCGAGATCAAGACCCGCATGGCCGCCCGCGAGGAGCAGCTCCTGCCCGTCTACACGCAGATCGCCCTGCAGTTCGCTGACCTCCACGATCGCGCCGGCCGTATGCAGGCCAAGAACACCATCCGCCGTCCTCTCACCTGGAAGAACGCCCGTCGCTTCTTCTACTGGCGTCTGCGCCGCCGTCTCAGCGAGGAGCTCATCGTCAAGCGCATGGTCGCCGCCGTGCCTTCTCCCGACTACCGCGAGGGCAGCGGCGCCGTCCCCACCGCCGCTCCTACTGGTCGCCTGACCGACACCACCGAGTCTGCCCGCGCCGCGCACCTCCGTATGCTGCGCTCGTGGACCGGCCTGTTGGACGACGAGCTGGAGAACGACGACCAGCGCGTTGCCACTTGGTTCGAGGAGAATAAGACCCTCATCCAGGACAAGGTCGAGGCGCTGCAGACCGAGCGCGTGGCATCGGATGTTGCCCAGCTGTTGATCAGCGACAAGGACGGTGGTCTGAAGGGTGTGAAACAGGTGTTGAGCATGCTTCCTGTCGAGGAGAAGGAAGCCGTTCTCAAGCTTTTGGGATCGTCTTAGATCTGTTGATTTCTTTTATTCTCTTGAAAATACCCAAGTCAGAGAGAGGGGGAACTTAAAAAAAAAGAAAGGAAAGGGTTCATTTTTTTGGAGGAAAAACCTATTTCATTCTATTACACTTTCTCATCATTTTATACCTTGATTTTTCATTCAAGTTTTCCGGGTTCGGATGGAACAGGTGGTTCGGTTCTGGTTTTGTTTATATTGCTTGATCCATGTTCATTGATTGATGCATTGTCTGTCATGTTAATGTCTTACATTGTCTTTTGTTCATTATACACGGTGGTTTCTTTATGTTTATCTTGTTATTAAGCATTCATCTATTCAATTGATTAAAAATTATATTCCCAATTCCTGGCAAGTCTTAGTCTTTGGTTAGATATCACTTTAGTTATAGTAAGTGTTTGTACGGCAGTCGGAAATAAGGTCTCCATTTTAGATACTGGATACCTTTCCTGGCCTAGTCATTGAGCTACATACAATAGAGAGAAAAGATGCAAGGAAGCAGGTCTGCCTGATGTTGACTCACTGTAGAGTGGTACCTAGTGTGTCATGATCAATGATTGCAGTATGAAACAGATAAGGAAGAGAAGTTCTTATACCGTATTCTAGACCGGGGGTTCACAGAAGCAGCGACGGGTCGCGCGGATTAGTATACAAGGGTGGCCCGGCTGTATAATTCGCAACGAAGGGCGGGAGGCTACCAACCCCGTTATTGTTGTGTGCGCGCGCGACGTCTCGAGTCACCTTGTTCTGCGCGGGCCGGTTGGCCGCATACGCGTGGACTGTTTCTGCTTGACCGAGCCGGACAATCGCCACAGGGAGGTTGTTTTGTTCGGGTAGATGGCCCGTGGCCGGGTCGTAGGCTGGATTCGAGATGTCCAGGACTAGGAAGATGCGTGTTTGCCATCGCTGCTTGGCGAGGAGGGTCATCTTGGGTAGGTGCTGCTGCTGCTGCTGCTGGTGGTGGTTGCGGTTGTTGTTGATGTTGTTGCTGGGTGGTGGTGGTGGGTCCTGGATGAGATGGTACTCTTGGAGGACTTGGTAGGCCAAGGGAAGTAACGTTCCTTCCGGAGCAGACCATGATTGCTCCCAGTGGGCATTTTTGTTGGAGATGATGATGAGAACACGGAGTGGTTGATGTCGGTTCTTCTCCACCATCTGGGCGTCTGATGGGGTGTTAATCTTTCTCCTATACGTAGTGGGTTTACGATGAACTTACGTTCTATAGCTTAGTTCGGACTATATAGCGCGTCTGGGGAATTAGGCTGTGTTTTGATGCTTGTTGTAGTTGTCTCTTTGCGTACAGGTACAGTACACTCGAACACCCCCTTGGATGCAGTTGACATGGACTCGGCACCGGATTTAATGAAGAAGATCCGTCCGCATTTCACTTCGTTCTTGAGGTACGTTTCACTATAGTCAAATCGGTATCATTCAAACATAAGCAAGAATCGGCAAATAGCCAAACCATCCATTCAGTGCACATTGTCGAATGATAAAATATAGTAATAAGAAATCAGACCAAAACACCATATAACCCCCATACAGCTTTTCTTTAATACTCTTCACCGGAACCAGCGAACCCGGTCCCAGCTCCACATCTTCCCCGATCTTCAGCCAAGTATCGACTCATCACATCTGCATCTGCGCATCCTCCTCATCGTAGCCCACATCGAACGCACCCCCAGGTATCCGGCCCTCGTTCAGCTCCTTCTCCAACCTCGAGATCTCCTGCAAGCTCCTCGCTTCGCGGATCAGCTTCTCGACTCGCTTCCGCTCTTGCTCGGTCAGTTGCACCCGCACCGCCTTGTCGGCAGGGGCCCGGTCTGCAGGACCGCCGGAGGGAACGTCAAAGGTGCGCGACTTGATGCCGATGATTTTGGATGCCAGGGCGGAGGGCTCTTCGGCGGTTCCGAATAGTTCCTGGGCCTTTTCGCGCTCGGCCTCCTTTACTTTCTGGTAGTCGAGGAAACGCACGCTGGGGAGTCGCCAAATCACCCAGTATCGGTAGTTCTGTGGGAGGTTAGTATAAGGCCCGGGTTAATAGCATCGCGAGGACTTCGCATCCAAAATTTGTTTAGGACGGTGTAAAGCCCAGCGCAAGAATAGGAGTGTATACCTCTTTCCTCGTGATCGGATTCTCCAACAACACCAGATGCGTCAACTTGGACAAGTTGCGCAAAGGGTCCAGATCGGCCAACTCCGTCACGTTATTCGAGTGCAGCACCAACGTGCTCAGGTTCGGGATCGAGGTAGCTAGCGTCGGCTGGATCTGCTTGATACGGTTGCGCGCGAGGAGAAGCGTGTGAAGGCGGGGGAAGAAGGGGAAGTTTCCGAGCGAGGAAATGCTGTTATCTGTGAGGTCGATTGCATCTTGTTCCTGTAGCCAAGTCAGTTATCGTTCCCTGTTTAAGAATCCTCCCGGGAAAGAGGACGCAATGCAAGATCAACATACCCTGGCAATACCCAAGTTCTCGATAGCGGGTATCTTGTGTCCTATAACGGCGCAAACCACAAAACGATATCAATCCAGCTCTTTTTCAAAAGTGTAGTATCTGTCCTTTTCAGGCCCATATGTAAAACGCACCTCGGAGATCTAGCTCTCGATCCTTCAATGGGTTGATGTACGAGAGGGAATTCTGGATGAGTTCGACGGTCAATCGCATGGTGGCGTGTGGGTGGGGGTTTCTATTGGGGTATCATGCAAGGTAAGAGATGTGGATAAGAGACAAGGATGAACGATCCGCAAAGACAGAACCGGATCGAGCGAATTCAAAACAGAGCAAAGACAACGGATGATAAAATGAAGCTGGAGCTCTTTGCGCACGCCCAATCGTCGGAGCCGCAATTCTCCCACGATTTTGCCCGGGCGGTGAGAGCATCAGTCAGCGGCTGTCACGTGTTTCTGCCGCAGGTATCCAGAAGCGGTAAAGCGTGCTTTGCTACTTACTATACCCAGAGAGGCTAGACTGATTTGTATAGTAGACATAAACCAACAGCCTCGTCCAGGCCATCTTCGATTCTTCACATCCTCGCGCAGGTCTCCACTTAACAGCTCCAATTACGGTCCCATTTACTATGTACTTCCCTTCATGGAACTTAAGGACATAGCAAAGATCGTATGTCTCCTTGTAGGCTACAACCAAGGCACCAATATGCAGTGCGAGTTACACTTGACCTGGATCCTTCTGAAGTTGTAAGCATGAGACTTCTCTAAAAAGATTGCTATATAGAGATATCCCTTGAAATAAATCACCAATTAATTACCATCTCACTCATAAGCAAAGCGGGCTCCAATTCGCAAACTGGTTTCGAAACACCCCAGCATAACAATACCCGGAAGAAGCTCTTTCACCAACGCAGCTTAAGAAATCAACTTTCTTACCAAAACCCCAAACCGTGCCTCAGATACGCTCTGAACACCAAATCCGCTAAGCTCCTCAATCCATAACCTGTCTACACATCAAACTTCCAATCATATTATCCATGCCGTCCACACGCAGATCATCAAATGCACCACGTATGTCCGACCGCATCGGGGTACCTGCGCAATTAGAGTTCCTAAGAATTATCAGTAACATTGATCAAACGCCGAGAATAACTTGCCTATCATACCCCCATGCAGTGCAGGTATATCCACCAGTCACCATCATGGAAGAGATGGCGTTGGTCCTAGACATATAAGTTCGTTTCAGCTTAAATTGCCCATACCGTTCTGTCTGCAAGATAGACAACTGATATACCCACCATTCATATCCAGGTGGGAATTCTAAGCACTTGTTCAAGTCACACAGGCCCATTTTGTCGCCGGTGCGGTTGGCTTCCTGCCAAATGGTGACCTATGTACATATACACTATGTCAGATTATGTTCCGGAACATGAAGGGGAGTCGATTCTGAAGAGAGAGCTGGGCCAATATAGTCTCCTTTGGTATCGAGGTGGACATCCACTTACGACATCAATTTCCTGTCCGTTGTGTATGAAGATCGGTCGGGTTGAGGCAGTCATGGCGAAAATCGCAAGCAGGCTGACTGCGGTGTGGATGGAGGGCATCTCGTCGGAAGGTGTGGTGTTTGTATGAGGGTATGGGCAGAACCGAACACAAAATATTATAAATGGAATGAGAAGATAACGAAGGAGAATAGATAGTTGCAATGAGCTTCTTATAGAGCGAATACCTGAGCACATTTTCTTGTACAAAATCTTCAGAATTAATAATGTTCTGCTATACACGCATTTGATATTACAAATGGTCGTAATCTCGGTGTCAATAAGAAATATCATCCATGCTGCAATTGCAATACCGTCCAGATAGACAGCAGTGCAACCTTCCCCGGACCGGCAGATTGAATCGTCATGCAAAGCAAGTTCCACGACATAGCAACTAGAAGATAATAAAAGTCTCATGGTCAATTCTCTACCCGATATCTAGACATCGAATTCAGATAACACTTGGGGCTCTATATTGTCAGTAGTACCGAGTCCTACCAGATCTCGGTCACCGAAAGGGCCAAGGTGAAAATCGGCGGACGCCGACATCAGAAGAGCTCCGAATATATGCATGACCTTTGAGGGCTTTTTGGTCTTATTCCTGAGTCAGCAATTTTATGCTAGGCAATTGACATCGGTAGTGTTCGAGTAAGTATCCAGTACATCTACCTCTAGAACTTTGCCCAAGCCAGGGCCACGACAGGCAAGCTATTACTGTCTTTGTACTCACTGTTTGGGGTAGACAGTCAAGGGCTGTTCCGTAACACTTAAGTTTTGGTATGATCTCTACACGCCATCATATTAATCGAAATTCGATGATCATTTCTTTCTTATGCATGGGCGGAAATTGGCAGACATACCAATGGCCGCAAGGCACGTGAAGAGAAGCAGTAAGGGGTTATAAATATCCCTGGTGTAAAATTTGTACCTTAATCTAGGGCTAAAGATGGTTGTGAGGATTACTGTTACTTGAAGTTACAAGATCAATGTTCTGAGGGTGTTCAAGGGTCCACCCTTGCTATAATACTTATTTTAAGGCCTTTTATCTCTTAATATGCTTCAGGCCGAAATAGACTAGACTATGTAGTATATGAGCTCTATGGGCTTTATTTATGAATCAGAGATTCGGTTTTGATGACTGGCAGAGATAACGGCCTGTCTACTTCCTCATTCTGGTTGTGGGATTTCAAGGCTCTGGTTGTAGGCCAGCTCCGATACATAATTGATGCAGTTGAGAATGAAAAGACATCTGATATTCCCACAGTCTAGGTGGGTTGCGACATTTTGCATAACAATTCAAATGGCAGCTTATCGGATTCATCTGACTCGCTTCACAACCGAACTATTTTACCAGTGAGCCCGAGTAAATAACTGAGACCTCGTATGGCAGCTAAACTGATTATCTACTGTCTCAAATCAGCTTTCTCGATGCAGGGGACTCAGGGTAAACCAAAATAATGCGAGATCATCACTATACAGACAGCAACGCCAGGCTCATGCAGACTGCAGCTATGCAGGAAGCTGTTATCTCCCACCAATAAGACCAATAAGCCACTTCTCAAGGCACGCAGAACTAAACTCCCCAGGGATGCGCGATCCGGGGTCCAACTCTAGACCAATAGTAACCCGTTGCAGGATCCCTATCTTATCAGGACTCGTGATGATCGCCCGCTATGGGTGATAACCGCGCGAAAGGGTTGAAGTTGGATATATTCGGGGTTCTTGGCTCTCTTTGATAAGGTGAAATGAGATCAGTTTTGCGATTGCTTGCCGGAATGAACTCCGCCAAGATATTGCAGTTCAGCTCTGAGCGGAGGACGGGGGATAGATAAAGGTGATGGAGATCGTGTTCGTTCACGCTGTCCGAGGTTTGAAAGTGTCGATCAGACTTGCAACACTCCTGGAGAGCAGCGCTGCGATTTCTATCGTTTTCGCGGGTATCCCACCGGCCTATCGTCATGCCTGAGGTGGGTGACTTTGCACCTATTATCCTTTAGGATGTGTAACTTACAGATTGTTGAATAGCCAGTGTTCAATGCCTCCATGGCGCAGGGCGGCAATCCAAAGGAGGTCGACGTGAACGCCCAGTACTCAGGAATCGAGTACAACTACGTCTATATCCTTGCATGCACCTTCATAGTCTTTCTCATCCTTCCCGGCATCTCACTGCTCTACGCCGGTCTCGCTCGCAGAAAATCGGCACTAGCGTTCCTCTTCCAAGCATTTATGGTCCTTGCGATGTAAGCGCCCCTTTGCAGAGGCGCATAGAGTCTGGAATACTGATCGCGGGGTAGAACCACATTTCAGTGGTTGTTCTGGGGATATTCTCTGACTTACTCCCGCGATGGAGGCCCCTTCATCGGCACGTTGCAAAATTTCGGACTGAGAAATGTCATGGTGGCACCTTCTCCTGGGTCAGCTGTGCTCCCGGAGATTGTGTTTTGCTTGTTCCAACTTCTTTTTTGTGCCTGCACGGTAAGTCCTTCTACTTTTTTGATGCAGAGGCACCTATTCATAACTATATGCAGGTGATGATCGTCGCGGGCGGTGCCTTTGAGCGAGGACGCATCCTCCCATCTTTGATCTTCGGCTTCTGCTGGGCGACGATTGTTTACTGTCCCTTGGCCCGGTGGACATGGAGCGAGCACGGATGGTTATACAACCTTCCCGCGATCGACTTCGCCGGTGGTGGTCCCGTCCACATCGCGTCGGGCTGTTCCGCTTTGGCATACGCCATCGTGCTCGGAAAGCGGAAACATTATGGCGATCCGTCGCTGCGGAAGCCACACAACACCACGCTGGTATTCCTGGGCACCGTACTACTCTGGACAGGGTGGCTTGGCTTTAATGTATGTAATCCACATGCATGTTCTTTCCACAGGAGCTGATCAAGCACAGGGAGGATCGAGCCTTAACGCTAGTATGCGTGCGATGATGGCCGTTTTCAACACCAACACCGCCGCGTGCATGGGGATCCTAGGGTGGGTCGTAGTCGACATGGTTAAGCACAAGGGAAAGTTTTCCGTCGTTGGAGCTTGTGAGGGCGCGATTGCCGGGCTGGTGGGAATCACACCAGCTGCGGGCTGCGTGTCCATCTGGCTGGCGGCCTGCATTGGATTCGTCACCGGCATCGTGTGCTCCCTGTTGCAAGACATCAACGACTGGATGGGCATCGACGAGGGGATGGACGTCTTCAAACTGCACGGAATCGGCGGTATGGTGGGAGCCTTTCTCACGGGGATTTTCGCAAGCGACTCGATCTCGTCGCTGGACGGCTCTTCTCTGGCGAGCGGAGGCATCGACGGCAACGGGGCGCAAGTGGGAAGACAACTGGCCGAGATCTGTGCAATCTCGGGCTACTCTTTCACCGTGTCCTGCATTTTACTGCTGATCCTCAAATACATTCCCGGGCTGCATCTGCGGGTGGACGAGGCATCGGAGATGGTGGGGCTCGATCGAGCGCAGTTCTTTGACGAACAGATTGGCGACTGGTCCATGACGCCGGAGCACCGCACCCCGACCCTGTTGGGAGTGTTGACAGAGCCATCCGAGTCAAAGAACGAGCAGATCGGGTCACGGGAGACGAAAGCAGGTGACATCTAGAGTTAACATGGAGAGAGAGTCACGTCATGCCTCATTGCGTACGGTGTATAGCTTGGGATCCGTCATCCTACATCCGATAGTTAGCGCGATATCGTCTCGGCTGACAACGCCTACACCGTGTATAGTAATAGCAATTATAAGGATACCACGACATCTTATCATCTCCGACTTGTTACCGAAGGGAAAGAACAAAGCTACTGAGTACAGACAGGTATAAACGTGGTGGATGGCGTCATGGTCGACCGAGCGCGGTGGTTTACTGACCAACAACTGCAGTCGACCTGCATTAAGCTAAAGGGGGGATGACGAATGCACCAAGCTTGGCTGGGAGTGTTTTGGTCGCACGGCAGCAGGAATATTTTATTTATTTTCATTTAATATTTAAATTTATTAGCTGCAGTTGCCAATCTGGTTTGGCTTGGCACCTGCGCCAATCAAAGGGCGGGAGGGGCCCAACTTGCATGGGCTCTGGACTCTGGAGGACCCGAAGCTTACGTCAATGCGACCAGGGTGTGTCCCCATTTGGACGTTTTGCTTTTTTTTTTTTAGTTACTTTTGCCTTTTTCCCTCTTTGATGGTTTTTCTGGTGGCGGCGTTCTTATCGCGGCCCTATCAAAACCCTTCCCATTCTATTATTATTTCAATTTTAAGACATCGGCTGTCTTCTGATCTCTGCGGTACTTCAAGAGGGACAACCTGCCCACTTGCACTTGCGTAGGGCAAAGGGTTAATCTGGTCGGAATGCCGATCGCGAGGTCGATGGCAGATGGTGCGACTGACACGGGCTGGACCGTCGTCGACTGAATTCGGACTTCGGGTAGACGTTAAGTACAACTATTGACTGCTAAATGTTCAGGGGCATTTGGTCTCTCCAGATTCAGGAAGGATTCAGGATTCTAGACTCCTGACGGGGTACCGCGCCGAGTTCCTTTGGTTTAATGAAAGTGGATTGAAGAAGGGCGTCGATATTGCCAATGTTACCCCGACTTATCTACATCCTGGTAAGAGGTCCCGCTCCGGGTGTAACTAAGCCTGGTTCGTCCTAGCCCGGTACTGTCACTGCCCGGTATCATTTCCTGTAAGGTACTATTTTAGTAGGTAGTATACAAAGTTCCGACAGGCAAGATGTAGGAATTCTTTGCGAACGCAATTTGACTTGGAAAAACTGAAGTTAGTAAGTCTGCCAGATATCTATTTCATTCTGACAACTTTTTCCACTTAAATAACTCCCCCCTGACTGCATGCCCGTGCCAAGGGCAATGTCACCATATCATCTCCAATAATTTACCCGTGTAAAGGGTCCGTAAGCAGGATAAAACCAGACCCTTCCGTGGGTTGCGCGCTTTACCGCAAGCGGCATGATCCATGCCTTAGGCTCCCCGCTGTCGCGTCCATTGCTGTCGCCATCCGCTGCCGTCCGTTTTCTCGTCTTATCTTCATTCAACTGTCACTTTTCCTTTCTCTCTTTCCCTCCTCCTCCCCTCCGCCTCCGCATTCTTCCTCTTCTCCCGCCCCGTACAGCGAGGTACCAGGCTACCGTCGTTGCTGACAGCAAAAGGGTCCTCATCGTGCTTTGGCTTCTCTCCTCTTCTCCCTGCTGCGTCTTATCTTGCTCCCTTGAGCAAGGCCATTCGTTTGGATCCAACCTCTCCCCTCATCGCCGCCCCCAACCTCGCATTCCTCCCCCGTCAAGTCGTCTTCGCCGTTCCAGGATCGACTTCAATCTCGAGACTGGCAATTGATAAATTTGATCGCTCCCCTTCCACTCGCTCAACTCGTCTGTCCGGTGGTCATGCTTATCGGTCAAATACAATAATCATAATCTTTAATATCTTTCCCAATGGGCAAATGTAAACGAACCTTCCCCTTTTGCGCCCAGCCTTGTCAATGCTGACTTCTTTCCAATAGGGCATTATGGAGTTGTCCTGGACGCAGGATCGTCTGTAAGTTAGACAAAATTAGTCTGTCGGTCGTCTTCTAACCCCTTGCGACAGGGGACTCGAGTGCATATTTATCGCTGGTTGAACAACAACGTTGCGCGAAAAGAGTCCGTTGCGAAGGACCTCAAGTCCTTGCCTGAAATCAAAACAAAATCCGACTGGACCAAGAAAATACGACCTGGTAAGATTGGGCACACTATAACGGGGAGAGGCGGGAATGCGCAGATTTCTAACTCAGTGGTCATCAGGAGTATCTTCCTTCGCTGATCGCCCAGAAGAAGTTGGACCTGAACACCTTGCGGAACTCTTGGAACACGCTAGCAAGATTGTACCGGAAGATGCTATCAAAGAAACGCCCATCTTCCTTCTCGCCACCGCGGGAATGCGACTACTCCCCGACGTAAAACGAAACCTACTATTGGATCAGATCTGCTCGTACGCCCGCGCTAACTCCGACTTCATGCTACCCGACTGCGACGTTCATATCCAAGTTATTCCGGGCGTGACAGAGGGTCTATACGGATGGGTGGCATCCAATTATCTGCTAGGAAGTTTCGATGCCCCTGAAAAGCATGATCATGGAAAGGGCCATCACACGTACGGTTTCCTAGACATGGGAGGCGCATCAGCGCAGATTGCCTTTGCGCCAAACGCCACTGAGAGCAAGAAGCATGCGAACGACCTGACGCTGCTGCGTTTGCGCAATGTCGACGGATCGGACCAAGAGCACCGGGTTTTCGTCACTTCTTGGCTTGAGTTTGGAGTGCGGGAGGCTCGTCGACGTTATCTGGAGTCGCTTCAGGCAGCCAGCGCAGTCGATACTATCAAGGAGCTCCCCGACCCATGTCTGCCAGCCGGACTGCGAACCACTCTTGAGGGACAGACGATATCGACAGAAGAAGCGAAGGCGGTGGAAAAGTATCTACTAGGAACCGGAAAGTTTGATGAATGTCTTCGACAGACTTTCCCGTTACTAGACAAGGATGCCCCGTGTCCCGATGCTCCCTGTCTCCTACACGGAGTCCATGTTCCAGCAATTGACTTTGACGTGAATCATTTCATTGGTATCAGCGAATACTGGCATACAACGCACGACATCTTCGAAATGGGACACAAGGACAAAACGTACGACTTTAATACCTATCAAGACCGCGTCCTAGCCTTTTGCTCGCAAGATTGGAGCACCATCGAGGACGGCATTATCCAGCATAAGTGGGGGAAGAAGTTGGATATCGACAAGGCTCATGAGCTTTGCTTCAAGGCATCGTGGATCATCAACGTGCTGCACGATGGGATTGGAGTTCCCCGCGTGGGACTGGAGGACACAACAGGGTCTGGTCACAACGGAACGGAAGAAGTCATTCAAAAAGGCCAAGACAAGGGCTACCTTGATCCTTTTCAGGCAGTGAACAAGATCGACTCGACTGAAGTCAGCTGGACTTTGGGGAAGATGGTTCTGTACGCATCTTCACAGGTGCCTGTGGAGACGGAAGAATTCCTGCCTGTTGGATTCGGAAGCAACGTTGCCGGTGTTCCCAACGATTTCCAGTACCCGAGTGCTGAGTTGATGCCCACGCCTCAGGGCCCTCACAACACCTCGTGGCATGATGCCTTGTTCGAAGAAGCCTCTTCTCGCAGGGCTCCAGGCTTTATCCTGTTTCTGCTTATCATCGTTATGGCGTTATTCTTCCTTTGCGGGCGGAGCCGCCGCCTGCGGGTATATCACAAGGTCAACACTTGTCTCCACCGTCGCGGTCCATCCCATCCGAACCATCCCAAGAAGCGCAAGTTTTTCGGTGGCAAGCTACCATTCTTTGGCGGTCCGCGAAGTCCTTCATACGAGCGTGTCCTCGAAGATGGGGCTCACGAATTCGATCTCGGAGCCACTCACTCTGGCCGAAGCTCTTTGGACGACAGCCGTTCCTCTGACGCCGGTTCGGGCTTCATGCCACCCAAGCGAGCCGCCAGTTGGGGCAGCAGCACGCCCAGTCTGAAGTTCGGCCTGGATAACTCATCCACGGGGACCATCGGTCTCGGGATCACGGCGGGGTCTGCAATGGATCGAGCGGGTTTGGTCGTGAGGACGGAGAGTCGAGATCATCTGGCCCCGATAGCATTGGGACCTACGACGAACGGCCGCCGTTCACGAACGGGCAGTCCTTCTCGATCTCACCCGCTTCGATCGCCTATCACGACCCCTTTGACGCAAGATTAATGCCTTTGATATGATGATTTTTCTTTTCCTTCTGCCCATGCATTTTACGAGGAGTTATTTTTCTTTATTGGCGCCAGGACACTCATCGGCGAGGGACAGTTGACGTCAGACACGTGGCTATCTTCAAGCCCTCCAGCTGTCTCGACCATTATTCTTCATTGTTTGATTGATTACTGATGAGCCATCACCTCAGTCGCATGTTACTCTGGAGTTCCATGCTCTGGCCGACTGGCTGGTTGACCCATCATTATCCCTTTTACTCCATTTCCCCAACATTGACATCCGACCTTTTACTGTTTTCCCCGGAGTCGATTGTTTCTTTTCCCTGCTTCAAGATATATACGTTTAATGATGTTGTATGTATCATAGACTTACTTCTTTTGTGTCTCGAATTTGACCCTTCACTTGGTAGCCTGGTGGTTTTCCGGATTGGATGACTTGAGCTCAGGTATACTTTGGAAGAAGGAAGAGATGAATTAAATATGAATATTGGATTAAACTAAGCTTCTGGGAGTATCATTTTGTAGAGAATTTAAGGGAACGTTAGGTGTAGGAAGTATAATCAACTAATTAGCTATATTTAATATCTATGTATGCGAACACACCCTCGCCATAGTAATAATGATATAATTTGGTAATTGACAGTAACAAGCGACAGGGGTATGAATATATGAATGTATGAATGAAGTGAAACAAAAGTGGGGTATACACTAAAACTACAGAAAGAACCACCAAATAAGCAAAACAAGCACCCTCCACGCAGGCACGTGGTGTAGCATATACGCCAGGCAGGTACATACCATATGCATACAAATCAAATCCAACGCATAGTAATATGCCTTCCATACCTTTTCGCCTCGGGTACGTGTGGTATGTAGTATATATTGTAGGAATGGGATATTACAATTTCGCCCCCGACCCTGTCGTAATATCCTTCCTGCGCTTCTGTCGCGACGACACGTCCACGCTATCTTCTGGGTTCGGGCTCGCCGCGCTCTGGAATAGGATGCGGCCGACGGCGTCAGACATGATGAGGACGCGGGAGGATACGGTTGCACCGTCGCGGCGGTTTTTTCTGTGGGTGGTGCGTTAGCAAATCCTGTTTTGAATGTATTTGCTTGGGTTGAGAAGGAAAGGGAGTCAAATATAAGGAGAGGGGTAAGGGAAATTGAAAGGTATATGGCCTTGCAGGGGAAGATAACTCACCCCTCACGTCTCGACTGAGCAATCAACTCCGTAAAATCCCATAGACGACCCCGGGCCAGGAGCTTCCCCGTGGCGGGGTCTCGTTCCGGAGTCCATTCCGGAGCGATGCGCATGACAGGGGCGGCGCGGGATTCTTTGCCCCGGACGACGTGGATGATGCCTTCTTCGGCGAAGCGCTGGTAGGAGTTCTTGAGGGTTTCTTTGTTGACGGCCTCGAAGTAGGAGAGGTCGCCTTGGTGGTAGAGGGTTTTGCCGAGCTGGTGGGTTGTTAGTTTGGGAATGCTGAGAGGAAGAGGAAGAAGGATGGGGAGGGGGAGGGGGAGGGAGGCATACAAGTTGGGCATTATCTTGCGCTTTCTTCAGGTCGATCCAGACTTCTTTCGGTCCGTCGAGAGGAGGGGTGAGGCCTAGGAGAGATACGGTGCCGAGCCAGGATGCTTCGATGAAGGGCCAGATGAGAAAGCAGTAGAAGTCATAGTTCTCTCTTCCGCATTTGCGTTCGGATTCGCTCAGTTCGACGTAGAGGGGCGTTCCTGAGGGTTCGCGGGTGACTGTGATGACGTCGTCTTTTTCGAGTCCTTGGATCGTTCGCTCCAGGTTGGTGGTCAATCCCTCCGGGGGGAAGATGAATTCGCCACGGAAGAGCTGGTAGGGTTAGCAGAGTCTATATGTTGGTGTCATCACACGTACCTGCGATAAGAAGGAAACTTGGCTTAAGAGATCCGAGTAGGTGATGCGTTGGTAGGAAGGACCGCCGCCCTGCTTGATCCGGGTGTACATGGCTGCGGAAACCAATGCCTCGGTGATGAACAGGTGGATGGTCATATTGCGGTAGAAGGAAAGTTGGAAGCGGTCGACAGCGTAGTAGGTAGGTTCCACCAGGCCATCGATTTCACCCACAATCTGATGTCCCAATACTTCGATTGCGCGGTCAACGACCACTTCCGTCGGATATCGGTAGAAATGCGCCACTCGGCCTCCTTTCGCACGAACCCGCTCGCAGAGCCATTCGACTCGTCGCACCAGTTCTCCCTTGCCGACTCCACGCCCGCGAAGCGTCAACAGGACAGTCCCCACCAGGGCAGTAGGCATCATGACGGACACGTCGTTGATATCGGAAAGCACTCGGTAACCCAAGGTACGAAGGATCCGGCCCCTTTCCTTTTGGTTCAACTGAGAGCCACCGTTGGGATCAATCTGGTTCGGTAACCGGGTCAATTGCTGGCCAATGAATTCTTTGAGGCTCCACGGCTCGTGGAACCGGACATCCACCCGTCCTAGTTGCAGCGACAGGACCGAGGATGCGGAGAGGAAATCAGCGAGGTTCTCTTTGGGTTTCGGCTGACCGAGCAGTTCACTGATATATGACCTAGAAGATGTCAATACCAGCAAGACAGGTGAGAAAGTAGTGACTTACTCAGTCTCAATGACCTTGTCGTACTGCGTACTGACAGGACAGATGATCGTGTCGTCTACACGCCCAGATATAACGCTGTCTAGAATGAAACTAAGGATGCCAAACTTCGGGGACAACAGCTTTCCAGTTCTAGATCTTCCACCCTCGATGAAACACTCGAAATTGAATCCTTCCTGCAGAAGCGTGTCGATATACGCCTGCACGACAGTATGATACAACGGATCGTTTCCAAAACTTCTCCGAATCCACATGGCCCCTGCGACAGTCAGCAAGAGTACACTCCATCCCCGCAGTCCACCATACCTGCGTGCTGCAAAAATGGCCCCAGCATGGGGATATTGAGGTTGTCGCCGGCCACAACCACAGGCAAACCAATTCCCAGACGATAACAAATAAGTTGGAGAGAAACGTAGTCCACGTGGGACTTGTGGCACGGCAAGAAGACAATAGATTGCTTCTTCCTGGCGGCTTCCTCGGCGACCGATCTCAAGCGCAGGACTTCCTCACTCGACACATGGATTCCTACCAGTATCAAATCAGCAACCGACCACCTAGAACACCGACCAACACCGACCTTGATGATACGCGCGCGTAAGCAGCTGCGTACACAGATAGTACGCGCCGCGAATAAACCGCTTGCTCTCCATCTTGCAGATCATATTATCCAGCATCGAATCCACCACCTCTTTCAGATTACTCTCGAGCTCGTTCCGACGCTGCACTCTGCGCTTATCCAGCGGCCCCTCTTGAGCATGTAGTAGTCCTTCCTTCTCTTCAACCGCCAGTCGCACCTCGGCTAATTCCGTGACCTTCCCGCGCAGCATCGGACTCGCTAAGATGTTCGCCTTCATGCGCTCCGAGAATCCATTGTAGAAGATCGGTTGGCCGATCACGTCGTCATACGCGCGCCACCCGGTCCCGGACATGTAGAGGCTCACTTCGCGCAGGAAGTCGAATGGGTTCTCACGAAAGCGCGCCATGTGGTGCACGAGATTGCGCTCTGTGATCTGGTCATCTTGTGTCTCCGGGCCCCCGGTGAATCCACTCGGGTGGATGGTGAGCTGGTTGCCGACTATCTCGAGGTCCGGGGCCGACTGTTCGACCGGGGGCTTTTCCGACGGCATCGTGTTCTGCTGGGTGGCGGCAAACGAACGGGAAGTTGAGTAGGAAGGGTGGAAGCAGGAAAGGTGGTCGTCAGTCAGGGCAGACGGGGAGAAGATCGAGGGCCATTGATGGGGGCTGGGCGAGAGGATCCGGTCGGTAGGGGGTACGGAGTGGAATCAAGGTAGTAGCCAACTGAGGGGAAGCATGGGCGATCAACGTTCCCAACAAAACGTACGATCATCCCCGGCTTTTTCCCCGGACGGAGCCTCGGTTGGAGTCACGTGGACCGCCCTGTATCTGGTATGGTATTTTACCCTTCTCTGTATCCGTAGAATCAACCATGCCCGATCGGGTAATCAGCATAAAGTTGCATCGTCATTTTTCCTCAATCTGGGGGCCGAGATTCTGCTGCCATCTTCAGGTTCTGATAACATTCACCAGATACCGAACCCCAACATGAAGCTGCGCGCAGCAGCAATTTCCCTAATCCTAGCCGGTTCGGTTCAGGCCTATGAATACCAGCAAGAAGCCTGCTACCGCCGTCTAGGGGATGACATGCGCGCCGACAACACATTCACCTTCCAGACGCCCTATCTCTGTATGAGACGATGCGGAAACCTGGGACTCAACTACGCGGCTCTTCGAGGCGTGGAATGCTTCTGTGGCAGCGAAAAACCATTCGAAAAGTACGAGATCTCCTTGGATAACTGTGATACTCCATGCGCGGGATGGGAGAAAGAGATTTGTAAGTTTATACACTGCGCCATCTTAAGGTGTTGAGGAAAGGATTACTCTGGATGAAATACAGAGGGGAGTATGATATTAGTTCTTCCGGCTGACAACTCAATAGGTGGCGGCTATAAGGCTTGGTCTCTGTACAGCTTGGATAATGACCAAGACGTATACGTCTCTTCGTCTACGACTGCACCGAGCAGTACTGAGATCACTAGCAACTCGACCTCAGGGGCTCAATCTACGGCTGCATCTGAATCGGACGCTGTGACAACAAGCTCCGCGGGGATGTCAAACTCTGCATCTATGTCTTTGTCGCCCGCGGAATCCACAAAAATTATGTTCAGCGCATCGTCACAGGCGGCGTCGACGGCTTCCACGACACCATCAAGTTATTCACCAAGTGTCCTAGGCAGTAGCTCATTGACTGCCGTGATTCCTACTTCCTCCTCCTCCGGGGCGAATCGCAGATACAGCTTTTTGTTTTAGGGGGTGGGCTGGAGGCGTGGTGACAGGTTGCGTTCGAATTTTTCTGAACTGGTATATATTCTAGCCGCCAAGCAAGAATCAGACTTGCTTTATAGACATAGCATGTATATACCATTTGATTGAGTATATAATATGTATCAAGCAAAGAAGAACTCAAAATTGTTAGTAGTAATAGTCATCCTACAGAACTCGTACGTAGTCGAAAAGATAGTCAGTCCTCGGTTAGAAGATGTAAACAAACTGCAAGATTACGGAGCAAAACATCCTGTAAGATACAACTATCTTATCACCACGTGACTTTATCAGCTGACCGAGCTTTCCGGCTTCGCCCAAAGCGGCGCTGCAGTGCAAACATCAAGCAGCAAACAGCAAACCGTTGAGAGTTTCCACGGAGAGTTTCGACCCTCCTTTTCTCTCTATTGAAACCACGATGTTTCGCTGGACGAGGGCCTTCTCAAGTATGATCCCCGATTCAATTCTACTCAGGCCACCCACACCACAGGTCCTGATTCATTCCCATCCCCTCCACTCCCCTCCATTGAAATTCAAACCCAATAAACCCAATCCATCAAATCTAACAAAATCAAAAAGCCACCGCCTCGCGCCTCACCACGAAACCACCCACCATGGCCTCCACGATCGCCTCCACATCGTCCACCTCCCCCTCCATCCAAGTCTTCCGCGACCCATCCCCACTCCGCCAATGGCGCCGCCAACTCCTCCTCTCCAACAAATCCCTCGGCTTCGTGCCCACTATGGGCGCCCTGCACGAAGGCCATCTCTCGCTGATGCGCCAAGCCGCCGCCGAGAACACCGACATCCTCGTCAGCATCTACGTGAACCCGACGCAGTTCGGCGTCTCCGAGGATCTATCCAGCTATCCGCGCACTTGGGACAGCGACGTTGCGAAGCTACAAGCCCTCAACGCTGAGCTCGACGCCAAAAGCAAGAGCGGGGGCCGAGTGACGGCGATCCTCGCGCCGACTAGTCACGTCATGTATCCCAGTTTACCGCCCACGTCGGAAATCGACGGTGATGGATCTTTTGTCACGATTACCCCCATCTCGAGACGGTTGGAGGGCGCGTCCCGGCCGGTGTTCTTTCGGGGCGTGGCGACGGTGTGCATGAAGTTGTTCAATATTGCGGGGGCGGATCGCGCGTATTTCGGACAGAAGGATGTGCAGCAGACGGTGGTGATTAAGCGCATGGTGAAGGATTTTCATGTCGATACAGAGATTCGCATTGGGGAGACGGTCAGGGAGGTGGATGGGTTGGCGATGAGTTCGAGGAATGTGTACCTTGGGGAGAGGAGGAGGGGGGTTGGGTTGGTGTTGTATAGAGCGTTGAAGGCCGCTGAGGAGGCGTATGGCTCTGGGAAGCTGGGGAGGGGGGAGATTCTAGAAGCGGCAAATGAAGTGACGAGGAAGGTGTTGGCGGAGCAGCAGGCTCTGGTGCCGGAGGAGAGGGCGCTCTATGAGGTGGATTATATCTCGTTGGCAGATCCGGAGAGTCTGGATGAGCTGGAGGTTGTGGATCCGGCCAAGGGGGCGATCCTGAGCGGCGCAGTCAAGATGGTACCGTTGGAGGCGTCGAAGGACGGTGAGAATTGCGGGCTGGGCGATGGAAAGGTGCCGGTGAGGTTGATCGACAATTTGATTATGAAGCCTCGCTCTACTTAGAGGACCAGTCTATGGTCGTGTACAAAACAGACACATAATAATAATACCCAAGCTCAAACCGTCCATTTCATATCGTTATCACTCTATGCTCTATACTTCACATACCAAAAAGGAAATTAGGGCAGAATGCCAGGGCTCGGAAGCAATTCGGCCCGGCAGAAATTTCCCGTCTTGTCAGCCTGAGGCCTCAGGTCCAGACCCGTAAAAAAAAGTTACTCCAGCGCCGAACATCTACAACCCAAACACCACCTCCTCCTCTCCATTCCTCCTTCTCCTTGCTCTCTTTTCATATATAATCAAGGAAGGAAAGGAAACCCAAGAAAATACAATGGCCGACGACGGCCTCCTCCTCAACTTCTCCCTCCCGGGAGACAACGACTTCTCAAAACCCGAACCCAAGCTAAAAGGCGGCACCTGGAAGGATCGACTCAGCGCGAAGAAGAAAGCGCAGCATCGCGCAAAAAAGCCGCGCGATGGCGACGAGTCAAATGCGCAAGGCGACCGCCCCGTGCGCAATCCCAATCGCATCCAGGTGAATCCCGGATCCCGACCGCAGAAACGACAGCGAACCGATGGGGGATTTGAGTCGGGGAAGCCGCAGCCACACGGACACGGACATGGACAGAAGGGACAGCATAACCAGCACCCACGACAGTTCATTTCCTCGCTATTCTCGAAGAATCCGGAGCCGCAGAATGTGGATGCCGAGGAAAACGCCCAGAACCAGGAGGCAGTGGAGGACGCCAAGCCGACGAATGCGCCGCTGATCGATGGACTCGATACCTTTACGAATCTGGGACTGTCGCCGACTTTGGCTGCGCATTTGCTCACGAAGCTGGAACTCAAGGCGCCGACGGCGATTCAGAAGGCGTCGATATCGCAGCTGCTGAAGGACGAGGACAGCGATGCTTTCATCCAGGCGGAGACCGGTTCCGGAAAGACGTTGGCATATCTATTGCCCTTGGTGCAGCGGATCATGGCGCTCTCGCAGTCCCAGAAGAAGCGGACTGCGAGCCAGGCGGAGGAGGGCGAAGCGGATGGAAACGTGCATCGCGACAGTGGGCTGTTTGCGATCATTCTGGCGCCGACACGCGAGCTGTGTAAGCAGATTTCGGTGGTGCTGGAGGGGCTGTTGCGGTGCGCGCATTGGATCGTGGCGGGAACAGTGATCGGAGGAGAGAAGAAGAAGTCGGAGAAGGCACGGTTGCGGAAGGGGTTGAATATCCTGGTGGCGACGCCGGGTCGGTTGGCGGATCACTTGGACAACACGCAGGTGTTGGATGTCAGTAATGTGCGGTGGTTGGTGCTCGACGAGGGAGATCGGTTGATGGAGTTGGGCTTTGAACAGGAGCTGCAGGGCATCATTCAGAAACTGGACGCGCGACAACGGCCCAGTCGCATCCCCGGAGTTCCGACGAAGCGGACGACGATTCTTTGCTCGGCGACGCTGAAGATGAACGTGCAGAAGCTGGGCGAGATCAGTTTGAAGGATGCGATTCACGTCAAGGCGGATCCCGCCGACGAGGACGGAGATGTCAAGAAGGACGACAAAGACGAGGCCTTCCGGGTGCCGGCGCAACTGAAGCAATCCTACGCGATTACCCCGGCCAAGCTGAGACTGGTTACACTGACGGCTTTCTTGAAACGCACATTCATGCGAAAGGGTTCCGTCATGAAGGCCATTGTGTTCGTAACCTGCGCGGACTCGGTGGATTTCCATTTCGAGCTATTTACAAGGAATCATTACTCCCGGAAGGACGCCAAACAAGAAAGCGAATCCAGCGAGAAGGACGATGAAGATGAAGATGACGACAAAAAAGACGACAACGACACCACCAAAGAGAAACTCTCCCCCCACGGCACGATCGCCCCGGCCACTGCCTTCTCGACCAAATCCAACCCCGTCACTCTGCACAAACTGCACGGTTCTCTCCCCCAGCACGTCCGAACCTCCACCCTCAGCTCGTTCGCGCGCAGCCGCGACCCCTCCGTCCTGATCTGTACCGACGTCGCCTCGCGAGGTCTGGATCTCCCCAACGTCGACCTCGTCGTGGAATACGACCCGGCCTTCAGCGCTGACGACCACACGCACCGAATCGGACGAACGGCGCGTCTCGGCCGCGACGGCCGCGCCCTCGTCTTCCTGATGCCCGGCTGCGAGGAGAACTACGTGGAGGTGCTGAAGCGCGGATACCGCGATGGTGGCAAGGCTCTGACCCGCACCACAGCCGAGGATATCATCAAGCGTGGATTCAGCGGCAACATCCAATCCGAGAGCAAGAACTGGGAGGAAAAGGCCACCGACTTCCAGATGGACATTGAGCGTTGGGCGCTCGATAATCCGGAGTATCTGGAGATGGCGCGGCGGGCGTATCAATCGCATATTCGTGCGTATGCCACCCATATCGCCAACGAGCGGAGCATGTTCAATATCAAGGAGCTGCATCTGGGTCACTTGGCTAAGGCGTTTGCGTTGCGGGATCGGCCCAGCAAGATTAATGTGCCGGGTCTGCGGCCGGGACAGGAGGACACGAAAAAGGATTTCAAGGCGGAGCGGAAGACGGCCTCCGCTGGGAAGAAGAGGAAGGCTGGTGCTGGCGGTGGCCGGGATGATGACGACGATGTCGCTCGTTCTCAGGATACGGCAAGTGCTGCGCGCATCATGAGAGCCAAGGTGAAGGAGCAGATGGCGGGTGCTAATGAATTCAACCTGGCTTGATTGATTCACGTGGTAGGTTGAGTAGGTTGGGTTGGGTTATTAGTTTTGACTTGTACATGTACATAGGTTATAGCATTTGACGACGCCTCCCCAAAAAGCATTTCTTTCGTTCAATAGATGTCCCATAATGAGATCTTTCCATCTTTAGACCCGGCCGCTAACCAGTGCGTTTTCTGTACTTTCTGATTCCTCTGCTGTTGGACCGTCGCAAGGGAGAATTCTGTGCGTTTTGTCAGTTCACCTGCGGTAGTCTTGTCGTCACCTGCCTCCTCCGACTCAGAGAGCTGCTGCCCAAGCCGATCCAGAGCGCCAGCAGCTTCAACATGCGCAAACGCCACCGCATAACACCCGTCTTTATGCCACTTCAGAACAGCCACCTCCTTCATCGTCTTGCACGAATACACCCGTACCCTGGAATCCCACCCTGCCGTAGCGAAGATCTTTCCGTCATCCCGGATCCGAAGTCCCTGCTGGCCTGCATGTTTCGTGTTTACCGTCTTGAGCGGTTTGTCGGAGGGCTCTCCAGCAGCAGCAGGGGCAGCAGGGGCAGCAGTACCAGCACCATCCCATCCCGGAACAGGATGTTTCAAAAGCGTTGCATCCGCCCCGGACGAGAGGACATATCCCCCTGTCTTTGAGACATCGATCGATAATGCCGGCTGCGTGTGAATGCGCGATACATATAGCGTTTCCCAGTTCCATTTTCGATTCCACGGCTCTGTACTCGTGTCCTGGTCTTTTAGAGCCCCGCGACATCTGAACACCATCACGTGTCCGTCCTCATAGCCTGACGCTACGTAAACGTCGCCTGTGGTGGAATCCATGAATAGTTCGACGGCCATGACCATCCCGGGCTTGATTCCTGCCGGGGGCGGAATCGTACAGACTCTTCGCTCGAGCGGGAGATGGAAGATATCCACAGCGCCGGAGTCGAGGGCGTTTGGGGCTGCTAGGAGGCGAGTAAATGCTTTATCTGTAGAAGTAGTAGGGGGCGCTTCCTCGCTGTTGGGAGGTGTTGTTTGTGGCTGTGACTCTGCATGCCCTCCTGAATGCGTCCGCGCACGGCGTCCCTCATTTGAGCCATCCCCCGAAGACAACGAGGAAAAAGGACCATCAACGAACAAAATCGAAAACGCACAGAAATTCAGCGCGTTGACCGGTAGCGAATGGACCATCCATGGCTGACTCCCGTACTGTCTCTGAGGTTCTGTTTCTGTTTGGACATCGACAGGGAGAGTCTTTTGCATGACCGCCTCGTCTTGTGGTCGGATCTTCCACATGCGGAGTTTGTGGTCTCGGCCGTGGCTGGTGTTGTTAGCATTTCCTTTACCTATTTCCAAACCTAACATTCAAACACAAATGAACATGACTAGCAATCATGAGAACTAAGTGAAAGGAAAGAAATACCTATAAACCTGCACCCCCTCTCCATCTACACAGAACGCCCTGACCTGAAGAATCGCCCCCTCATGGCCCTTCCATACCGCGACGGGGCGTTTCGAAACTAAATCCCAGACGATGATCCATCCGTCTGCGTCCGCGGAGATCAGACGGAGATTGGACTGGAAGATGTGGAGGCTGTGGATGGCGGATGCGTGGCCGCGGAGGATGTATGTTGGTGTTAGGGGGGGATGATTCATTGGGGGTTTCCCTTTTCTTGGAAATTTGGAAAGGGGAATGACAGATTGCGGGTGAGTAGTTTCGATAAGGGGTTGGAGTTAGGGAGAGAAGGGTAAAGTTTCTGATTAGTTGATAGTTTGATATTGGAGTGGAAGAGAAGGAGGATGGATGGAAGCAGACGGGAAGAAGATCTTGGGCGGATGTCTTGGCATTGGTTTGCGGGTCGTGCTACTACTGCATATCAGCTAGATGTGCAAAGGACGACTATTGCATTCTTCTGATTCTATTTTTTGTGATTGTAATTAGTTTGTTGGCTTTTTCAGTCCGGTTACATAGTAAATACTGAGGTATGCCCAGCCAATATATCTCAGTGCATAATCACCCTCGACAAAATGAAAAACACGTACATTATGGTATCTTAGCTATACTACAAGACAAAGGCCCAAACGCCACCTATGACATCTATATCTTATATATACACCCAAATATAAACACATCCCCCACACCAGATTCACCCTAAAACCCCACACCTCACTGCCCCCGGGGCTTAACATAAAATCCCTGATACGGATGGTTCTCTAGCTCAAAGTCCGCGAACGCGAGAAGTGGGTTTGACACGACCGCAGGATGCATTTTCAAGATCGATGACGACGGATCAGGATCCGGGTTGAATGCGTGATCACCGAACAGACTGTCGACCTCGACACCTACGGCGACGTCGTGACCATGGCTATGAGGATGCAGGGTCCAGCCCCACGCCTCTTGTAGCTCGTCTTTGAGGTGCTCGACGCGGCACCCAGTCTCCTTGATGCGGTCGATTGTGTTGAGGATTTCGTCCTGCGCGTCGCGCGTGGCGAGGCACGATGCGGCGATGAAGAGGAAGCGGGTGCAGAGGGTGGAGATACCGCTGGTACCGGGCCTATAGGTTAGTTTAATTCAGGGAGAAGGGTGGGGAGAGAGAGATCTACCGATCTTTGGTATGTGCTACGATCCCGCAGATATCGTGCGCGTGACTCTGTTGTAGGCTCTGCATCTCGGGGCTGAATTCGGATTCTAGCGGATGGATTTTCGTCAACAAGATGCGAACGGTATGGTAGAAGAGTCGCGCAATGATGGACGATCGCTTGATGAGCCTAGGTATCACCGGTTAGAACAATATATTTCCAACCCTACGAAAGAATCACACGTACCATATCTCCGGAAACACGGATTTCGAATTCGTCTGCCACGGCTGCAGGTAGCCAAGCGGCGTCATGGAACGTGGCACGGCATTTGCCCACTGGTCACACCACTCATTATACACGCACCAGTCCCTATACCATTGGTCGATCTGCGCAGTCGAGTGATCGAGACCATGGACGTGCGAGAAGGTCGACCGGAAGTTCGCGACCTTCGCGCAGATGTAGACCATGCGATGGGTCCAGAGTTCCTCGTTCCCCGCCACGCTGGGCTGCGTTTGCTCCATGTTCATGTCGACGCCCCAGGTGTCGGGGTCCCAGGCTAATGTCCAATTGAAGTGTAGACAGCTGAGCAGCTCCATGCTGACATTCAGCCAGAAGCATGCCCCGCCGAGACCTGGGCTTGTTGCGTCCCATCGACATTCCCTGATCAGGGCCCTTGCGCCGGCGATGTGGTTCATGCCGTGGACTGAGATCATCGACCTGGAGGTCATCGATTCGTAGATATTCAATATGACAGCCGCCGTCGCACACAGGACAGAGTCGCGATCTGGATCCTGCAACAGGCCTAAAAGATCCTGTGATGCCAAGTCATGGAAATACGAGGCCTTCCCCTCGCCATACGAAGGGTTCACCTGGAACAGATGGCGAGCACCGCAGGCCATGAACGCCTTGAGAAGCATTGGTTCCTCCAGCGCATGGAACGGTAGTATATTTGTAAACTTTGAACGTTAGCCAAGGCAGTTAAAACCGGCCTGAGCAACTTACGTGCTTCATTTCATCCATCGCATCCATCCATGGCCCCACCTCCTCGACGAACGTCTGCACCAAAAACACCTCTTCTGGGTTACTCAGACAGGCATTACTAGGTCCCACACGCCCCTGCTTCGCCGACTTGAAGGGTGCAAAAGACGCTCTTCGATCGGGCCGCAACTGAGGCGTCGAAATCGAACGACCATTCGGCGAGTAACCGAGTCCCTCAGACTGTCCCATCCCCGAGCCTGACCTCCCCGAAACCCCCGTCGTATTATACCGCGAGGACAACGGCGGACTCACAAGACTCCCTGAGTCCAACTGTGGCTCCACCGTCGGGGGAGGATATCTTTCAAACCCGCCCACATACTCCGACGCTATATGTCTCGACTCATCCCGGAACGTGACCCGATGTCCCGGAGACGGAGTTAGGTCATGAGGCGGCGTGACGACCTGCGTGTCGATGAAATTAAGCCTCACGCCGCGGCGGCACACGCGGCCTGACTTCCGACAGTTCTGGCACCGATGCAGCGCCTCGTCGCATTTCAGGTGCCGCTCGCGACAAGTCAGACAGCCGGTGCGCACGCGTCGGGATTTCCTGATCACGGCCTCGCGGCGCCGTCGTCGCGGGGTGTCGCTTCCGGGGGTGCGTGACGCGCTCAACGACCCGCTGTTGGGTGTCGGAATGTCGTCTTCCTCGCCCTCACGAGTATTGCTGTCCCCTGCGGGGTTGTCCGATAACGAGACGTTGTCGTTCGATGTTTCTAGGCCGAGGATGTCCCCTGCACCGAGCAGGTCTGTGGCGATGTCTAGGTCCAAGGCGGGGAATACGTGGTCTTCCACGGCAGACGTCATGATGGATGGCACCAGCCTGTCCTCGGACGGTAAAATACCCGGAACCGCGAGTCTCTTGGTTTTATGCCTCGCAATCAGCCCTTTAAGCTATGATGCTTGCGCATCTTGACGACTGGGGATGTCCTATCTGTCGCAAGAAGCTCCGATGGCTGGGTGGGAGATCCGTGTACGTAGGAAGGAAGAGCCGGAAAGGAATCGACGGAAGAATAGCGACGAGAAGGAACAATGGGAGTATAGCGTTTAATCAATGCGGTCATTGAAGGACGAAGATGGGGGTCGAAAGCTGGAAAAAGTCCAGTTAGCACGGCTGCAGAATGCCATTTTGGCGAAACAAGATTACCAACAGACTCACTTACAGATACCAAAGACAGTATGTGTCAATCAGCGCCTTGAGATCCAACGGAGCGAAGTGCAGAAGAGGCTGGCTGTTGAATGTCCGATAAGCAAAATCGAGGCGAGTCGTCGAGTTGCGCGGGGAATCCCGATGCCGGCCGGCTAAACCCGGAATAGTCTAGCGGCTCTCATCGGATCTGATAAAGATACTATCGAACGTGGCTATAGTTGTTTTCAATGTGATAAATAAGTTTTCCCATTCAGTAGTGTATATACATCGTTGTCATTCTTGGTAATGTCATGGTCGAAAATATCTCTAACTTTTGTCTAGACCGTATAAGATCTTGTATGCCTCATGCAAAACACTGCAATTGAATGCCCTTGCCGCACTACTAGTTCCTACTGGGAGAACCGAGGAAAGCTACCACTTACAGTAAGCACATCATGTAAAATAACAGACAGTGCGCAGGGCACACCAGTCGGCTAATCAAGCCCTACTGCCCAATCGAGGCAACCGAAGTCGAAAGTGCATGAGCAGCATCATTGCGCCCCAGAGTGCCGCAGATCCGAAGGTTACACGAAGGGCGGCCGCATACGCTCCAATCACTGCACATTTGTTAGCAAACATGACTCACACGCCGCATCCATGCAAGGGATTCCCGGTAACAATGAGAAGCAAACTTACCTTCTTGCTGGTGGGTCGGGTCCAGCGTGGCTACGGCCTGGACGGACTTGCGCACAAGGAAAATGATGTGGTCTTTCTCCGGTCCGGTGACCATGCGCTCGAGATGGTAGACCAGCGTGTTCTGGAAGATCCAGCTGCTGGTGGCAACGCCCATCACGGAGCCTAGGTTCCGCCATAAGCCCAGCGTTGTCGTCGCCACGGCCTGCTCATCGGGCTCGCTGGTCGCGAGCACGGATACCATCAACGACGGGAAGGAAAACCCTTGCCCGAGACTGCAGAGGGCAACGCATACCATGGCAATCGCATCGGGTGTGCCTATACCCATGGAAGCCGCCGCGCAACCTCCAAGGAAAAGAAAGACGTCTCCAATAATCACCGTCGGCTTCAGGCGTTTAGACCAGGTGATCAGAAAGCCAGTCGAGACGCTGGACACGGTGACGGCAAGAGTGGCCGCCACTAGTCTCAGTCCCGACTCCGTTGGGGTCGCCAGTTTGACGGCCTGGAAATACAAGGGCGCGTTGAATACCATCGTGTTGACCGCGATCGACCCGAAAAAGTTTCCAAAGATCAAGTTCGCACGAGGCTGCCTCGACAGGAACGAGATCGGCATGACCGCGCGCTCCACGTTGCGTTCGTAGCGCACAAAGACGGCGGCCAAGACCATGGCCATGACCAAGGATGTGATCACGACGGGATGCGTCCAGCTGTACACGTTGCCGCCCAGGTTGAGGCCCATGATCAACGCGGTGACCCCCAGGACCAAGATCAACGAACCCACCAGGTCAAGCTGCTTGATCAACTGTCGGAACGACTTGCGTTCGGCTCTGGCCGTCTTCACGCCCAGGTCGGCCGGGGTGGTCCACGCTGCGACGATAAAGTAGACGAAGATAAAGGGCAGTTGGACGTAGAACGCACCTCTCCATCCTACCTGATCGCACAGATATCCACCAAAGGCGAGACCCAAGCAGCCCCCAACTCCGAGGAACAGGTTGATGTAGGACTGGTAAACCCCTCGATATTCAATGCGGACCAAGTCGCTGGACAGGATCATGCCCATGGAAAAGACACCGCCGGCTCCAAGTCCGCAAAAAGCGCGGGCTGCAATAAAACTCCCGATACTCTGGGCGGACCCGCACCAGGCGGTGGTAAGAAAGAAGATGGCGATCGCGAACAGATACACGGGCTTCCGGCCGAACGTATCGGAGATCCGTCCGAACAGAGGCAGGAACGCAGTCGACGTCAACAGGAACGCCGTGGACAACCACGAGGCTGCGTTCGAAGCGTGAAAATGCGAGGTAATCACTGGGTGACTGGACGCCATCAAAGTTGAGTCAAAAAACCCTATGACATAACCCAGTAAGATGCCCGAGAAGATCAGCCAGAACCTCACCGGCGAGACGTTCATAAAACGCGATGCATAGCCGGTGCTTTCCTTCGGGGCACTCCCCTCTGGATCAGTCGGTGCTGGTTTCGTGAATGAAGGAATGCGCTCGAGATTGGGTTCGATTTCTAAGCCTTGAGGGAGCGAATTGACCCGAGAGAGACTGAGGAGAGTGGGGTCATCGTCCGACGACAATACGGTGGACGATCCATTATCTGTCGCGTCGTTGACTTCGCCAGAATATGAAGGTAAATCGGGAGGATTATTGTTTAGGAGCGGGGTTGACTCATTGATAGCATCGCCCCGAGACTCCCGTGAGGTTCCTGGCATTCCTGAGCGGTGGAAGGGAGGGAGGGAAGTGTTGGTGGAGGGGATCAGAGGAGAAGGTAAGGGGAGTAAAAGATTTTTATGGCTAAATAATCACCCCGAGCCAGGAGTAACTCGCCAGAAGATAAACAATCCAAAGGAATGAGCCCCCGAAACTTTTGTATCCTGTCTCACCCAACGGACAAGAACAAGAAGGAAGCAAAGGAATTTATAGAGCGACGAAGATATACCGACAGAACGACGCTAATGCGGCGTACTGGAGTATGACTCGATTCCACTGCGATGATATTTGCGGATCCACTTGCTGCAGTTTTGCCGTGGGGGAAATCAGCGTCCCTAGCATGATCATTAATAAACAATAGATATTGTAATGATTCATTCAGACATGTGTACTCGATAATCTCATGATAAATCACCTTTTTCTTGAATTAAAAGCCTCATGTAAATCAATTATCCCAGACCACAAAACCACCGAACCACAAAAAAATCCCCCAACCCAACCCCTCTCTCCCTCTCCTCACAGACCAGGCACTAAGCAGGACGCTAAGAAGCCACCTGCCCTTCAGCCCACCGCGAGACTAAAGAGTAAAGCTGCATCGGACGTGGATTTGGTCCAACCACGCGCGCTTCCCGTAGAAATGTGAATCCACATCGCTGATTGATCAGAACAAGCTAACATTGTGTCATCGGACCTAGAGCCCTCGCATGCAGCTTACTGCCTCGTTTGGAGGATAACGCGGATGTGAACCGGGAGACTTTTTCCTGGTGTGTTGGGATGGGTCATCGGGCTGGTTTTTTCTTTTTCTGGGTTTGATTTTCGTTTGTTTTTTGAGTGGTCGGTCACAGCTTGTTTGAAGGCGAACCTCTCTCGAGATGAGGGGTTGGGGAGGTCAGGTGACCTTTTTCTTTTCAGCTTTTCTTATGTATGCACCTTTGGTGAGTATAGGAACTTAGCTAGCAAGGATGATTAAGGGTTAGCAGAAGAATCTAAATTCAATCTCGAATTCCTGGCTGTAGGGGTTCATTTAGCCTAGGTGCCTCAACGAGTTTCAAGATTTGTCGCAGCCATGAGGGCTTTTGGCGCTTTTACTATATAAAGCTTGTTAAGGGCGTAGTATCAATAAAGCCTTTTCATTAGTACGGAGTGTCCACGTGGTAGTTCTGCATTATACGCCGATGCGTTCTATAAGTCCTATGATCTTCATCAAAATCTGGCATGAGCATCGGACCCGCTTAAAAGCCGCCCGGTAACAGCTGCCATGCATCCAGCCAGTTATTTCGTCGTAGACGTCTCCCCGATTATATAGTTTCCTTTGTCTGAAGCCTCTACCGTACCATCTTTTACAACGCCCTGCTCTACATCTTGTATTTCGCGGGGTGCCGACGTGTCGTGTTCAATTGGGTTATGGTTCTTAACGACCAACCAGGTAGGGAACACCGCGAGACCTGAGCAAAAAGACAAAGATTAGATCGTTCTGCAAGCCGTGGAGGAAATACGGAGAGATAAAGATACCCAGAAGAATCGTGTTAATTGCAAGAGGAACCCTTCCTCCGTGCCAGTTGCGCGTGTTGATTCCGAAGGAGATGGCCTGGGAGAAACTCTCCTGGCCGCGGAGAATGCCAGAGAAACGGGCTAGAGATGGTTAGAAGATGGCAACGTAAGTTGATGAGGAACGATCATACATAGTTCGGAAATGTTATCCGTCATCGTGGACAAAAGATAGTAAAGCCAATTCTGCAGGGCCTGTTGAGTGAAGTCTATATTTCAAGGGTTAGATTTGTTGCATGGTTAAGGGCTGGGGAGACATACTCCATAGCATAAGGACAAAAAACCCCTCTACGAAACCCTTATCAGCCCAGTCGTAGGAAGGAGGATTGGCAGTATATTTTTCTTGGATGACCCAGGCGTAGACCCAAGCGATGATGTGAATGATAATCACGTAATAGAAACTAGAGGTTTGTTAGGTCTCGAAGATCTGGATCGGTATTCTGGCTCCTACCCAAACGTGATGCGCTTCTTAACCGACAATCCCTTGTAATCCAGGAATCGACTGATTATCCCCGAGGAGATAAGGTTGGAATTGCCTTGTATTAGGTCAGCCAAGAGCTTGCATATGATATTGAACGGTAGATAAGGTAGTACTCACTGACAAATCCAATCAAAGCGCGAGCTCGGACGCCAAAGTAGTAAGTTTGAAAGTCTTGCGTTGGGTTAGCAGATCGAATCAACAGATAAACACGAAGACGTACTTGACGAGTACTGGTTGAAGTACGCTGCCCAGAATACCGGCAACAGCAAGGCGACCTATATGCAAAATACCGTTAGCCAAACGACCGGGCATCCAAGATAGATCAAAGTTTACTTCTTTGCGGCGCGAGAGTTTCCACAGCTCCAGCATCTCCGCACGCCACGAGTCCTGAACAACGATTTTCACTTTACTTCCGTCGCTCCGCTGAACCTTTTCAGGTGGTGATAGAAAAATTGCTAGGGGAGTTGCGAGACATTGCAAGGCGACGAATATGAGGTATGACTCTGTGAACAAATTAGCTAACGGATTCTTCTGTTCGGATTTGCAATAGGTTGAACATACGTGAGCCGACTTTGCCCTTACTTTTGGCATCAGCGGAGCTGTCCCAGGTTAGCAGATAGATTCGAGGTTTGCGATTTCATAGCGAAAAACTCACTGGTTGAGAGCAAGAAGAATGGCTCCGCCAACCAAGGGGCCACCGGTGCGGAACCAGAGCCAGATGCTATCCAAATCAGCCACATTCGTACTTGACAGAGCAGTTTTATGGCTGAGTCTGACTCACTTCATATATCTGCCTCGTTTTCCTGGCTCTGGATAACCAAGAGCCACAGCACCTTCAGAAGCCCAGAAAAGACCCGCTCTGGCTTGGTAAGTCTATGCCCATGATCTTCGGCCGACATTGTGATCACTTACGATAACCCGCATGCAACGGATCCAAGCAGCACGAACCACACGTTTCCCTAGTATCAATGTTAGGAAGCCTGAGATGTGCCATCGGAGGGGGGTTTATACATAGCGGTTGTTCGTATATAAGGCAGCCCTGGAAGAAGGAACGTTAGCGACCTGTCTCGAGAACTTTACCTCGAGCCCAAAAGGTACTGAGTCAACGTACGAATAAATCGGATATCCAACCGCTCCTAGTAATAGTGTCCAGTTTAACCCAACTCGATTCGCAATAGGGCCTCCAAAGAGACATAGAAAGCCCACTAACAGAAGTACATTAGTGCCGATTTCAAACATTTGCGTAGAACACTGAGCGCAATAAAATTGGATCAGAAACTTCACTGAGACTTACTGAGACCAAACACCAGCGCATTGGCGGCATTAATCAAATACGGCGATTGCGCACCGCCCGCACCCAAGGAATTCATGGCATTCCACAGACCCGGGGCCATAAAGCCCACTCCTCCAATGATAAACGCATTGAAAAGCGTGCTGTGATACCATACTTTCTTTTCATGGTGTTCCGGCGCATTGTCGGATGAGACCGAGACGGATGCTTGTTGGCCAGCCATGACGAACCTTATATTCTAAGGCCGGATAGACTGATAGAGCGATCCTGGGGGCGATATTGCTCGCTAGTGGTCGACGTTTGAAGGATCCAAATCTGCGGCAAGGAGTATCCATGGCTGTTATATTGCCTCTGTCCTTTTAAAATTTCTGCTGGTCAAGGTCTCATTCATGCGACAAATTGCGTGCTTAGGAGTATCCCGCGATAGCGTGCTATTTTCCATGTTACTATGACAGATCGTCGACAGCCACGAGACTGTAACAATCGCCAAGGACCAATCATGATGGTGTCGGTTAGATTGTGTGGGGATCAAAAGGTCTTGAACGTTCGGGCTGGTCCGCCGTGACTCGGTTCGCCTCGCACTAGAGATACACTGGCTCTACCTCTACGGAGCATGGCCGGAGTGGGAATCGACCAGGTCCGCGGGCAAGAATTCACTTGGTATCATGACTTTCTAGATTAGATGGTTTGATGAAGTGGCAAGAAATTCTCTTCGACTTCTCATGATTTCCGGTGCTCAGACAAATCTCGGAGAGAAATTAAATGAAGAAGGTCGACCCGTGATGAGAATTCGGCCTTCCTCCGGCCAGACTCACCCCACGTGATCCTGCACTGTCCTGATCTATATCTATGGAGAGCCTCAGGCAGAACTCCAGCATTTGTTTCGCTGGGAACATAGGATGGCAATGGCCATGCGGGACATTCTAGGTCTGTTTCTTGTATAAAAAACTTGAGAGTCCAGTGGTGTCTTCCAGTTTCCGTAGTGTGTACTCCATGTGATGTCTCGTGAGATATGTCCAGACCATATACAAGGTCCTAGGATCTGAAAGACGGAGTTTGACTTGTCGTGTGAATTACATCATGTAGTTCAAACCTATAAATCATCATAGGTAAACACAGTGGCTGGAAGACAAAGTTTCCTGTTCGGTGACAAACTCTCCGTGCAGATGACGATGTGAAATTCAATCCTGAGGCACGGAAATGCAATTGAGATCCTCTGGCCACTGGAGGGTTGGCATGATGCTTGCACTGAGTTGCAGAGGACTGCCAGGAACCAGAGCTCCAAAGGTCTGCAAATAGTCATTGACTGCCCCAACCAAAGTCGTTGCAATGTGGCAGCTAGTATATGTATCTACCGAGCCTATTTAAATATATCATTCCCGTTTAAAATGTCTCGCAAGGTTTTAAACCCCCAAAGTTGTACAAAAGGTATCGACTCCATCGGAATGGTGCCACCCGCGAGCAGGGAATAAGTCAAGATGCCTACTTTGTAAACGATAACCACAAGCTTTGGTGGGATAGTACAGCGCCTATGCCCGCGGAAATGCTACAGTCTTACGAATGGGGTGCCCATTCGCAATACAAGCACTTGGGCATTTACAAGAGACACATTCCTTGTCCGTCAGATACACCTGCGCGTTCATCAACGCCGGCCGAAGCCGTGATCTGTTCAATACGCACGTTATCTGGGATCATTTGAGTACTATCTGGTTCATTCGGAGATACAACAAGCTCCAGCCGGCTTGACTTTGTATTCCGACGAATTATCGTACTTCTTCACCAATACAACGCTATAAATGAGGGTGTACTTGAATTTATTTGAAACCGGGAAGTATTACGCCATTAGTAAGATATGTCTTCGAAATAGCCACCTGTCACTTAGGGCCACTGCGGCATTCTGACGTGGAATCTTTTAGCCGCAAAATTGAAAGCCCCGGGTTCAAAGAGTCGGTTGTTCAGCAGGAACATTCTGTATTGTGCCGAGGACCGAAGCCGAGGGCGTCTGGTCCAGATTGCAGTGTTACTTACCATTAGAATGAGATGCTTTTGCCACCGACCTGGGATGACAGATAAGTTGATAACTCAGGATTGTGACACTAGGAAAAGATGATGAAAGAAAAGGTCAAAGGAATAAAAGAAGAAACAGCTATGCTTGCATTCCAGTTGTTCCGCCGATTGTCGGCTGTCTATGATATCCAAGAATGGGCTTTACAATATTATTCAAAATATTAAGACTAACACTCATTCAACATATCTTCCATATCCAAGCAAGGTAAGGGAGGTCAGGGAATGGACTGGTTCTAGAACTCTTATCTGCTTTGAAGATCGTGTCTTCCCTGTGTTGAGAAGCGGAGGATATGTATAAGGTGTTGTTTTGTTTAGATGAATGAGATAAACGAAGATTCAACGTACAGAGGTATATATAGACGAAAGGTCGGCAAGGTTGGATGCAATAAATCAGAAGAAATGCGGGGGAGATGAAGAAGGCAAAACAGACAAAGAAGCTCTACCCGGCAATGGCTTGAGAACTCCGAGAGATCTGTTTCCTAGACCTGGAAAGTCACAGATTAAAACTCATTGGCGAGCCTGATTCAACTTGCATTTGAACAATTAATTCAGACGCATGTGTGGACTCGGACGGGCTCAAAGACTTGGCCCAGTCTCTCATAACAATTGAGTATGCTTGGGAATCCAGACTCTAGAGGGAAGATCCAACGAGAGAAGACTGAAAGCAGGGATATACAATATAATTCATCATGTGCGGCCCAAGAATGCCTAACCTGATGCGTTCGGATTCTTTGTGTTCGTCCGGTCCTCTTAGAGTCCGTGCTGTGAGAACTAAACTACAACTATGATGCTTTAAAAGCTTAAATGTTTTCTTTATGACATTCTGGGGAAGGTCCTCACTTGAAAGCAGCTTCTAATTATTTCTTCCAGCATTCACTACAGAGGCCTTGACAGAGGATAGGGTTTAGATAGACCTGCATGCTCCTGTGCTCTCCGTCTATAATCCAAACCAATCCTATCCTCTCTTTCCAAACAATCGAGAAACAGTTCCACTCTGTAATATTTACGCTATCAAAATGCCTCTTCAACTTCCCAAGTATCATTGCAAGAAGGAAGATGGTTTAGTTAAGCCTGCGACCGATTTTTCACATAGCCTCCGATCGAATGGCGTTCCTTGCCTCTTATTCGGGATCGGACGGTACCTGGAACTGCTGGGACGAGAAAAAGGGGGAAATAGGGGCGTTAAATTTGTCATTCCGGATGAGTATATGGATAAAGCGATCGAGGTGCTGCGCGCCTTAGGGCTCGACGACACCCAACTTGACGAGACCCGGGAAGGGTTGGAGTACGAGAGTCCGAAGATAAATTTATTCTGTAACCGCCGACCTAATTACAGATTTTGGTATCGAAGCACCGCTCAAGAAAAAGAGACGGGACATGACCACCTCCTGCACATCGGCCTATTTTTGCAGTCCCAATACCTATGGTGGTTGCTATCCAATTCAATCCTGCTAGCGGATGAGGGTTATTATGGGTCCCATTACATGCTGGCAAGTGATCCTGGGCTGCCCGGTTACCCACCGTACTGTCAAATCCGCTTCAGCCCGACAGACCGCCGGTCCTAATGCTGACTCCTACTGCCTATGTGGAATCTCTCATCTATCAACATGCCCGAGACAGCGAGTTGCGGGGTCCAGATGCCGACATGATATCCGCAAAGTCCAACTGTGTCTTACCATGGATCCACGAGTTGGTCCCGCTTCTTAAAGATGACCCCCTCCTGGATATCACCAATTCCGATCGCTTCGATAAATATATAAAGCCGTTGTGGATGTGTTACAACGCTGCGACTGAAGCGGAAGATTATGATGAGTATGACAAGCGTACAAAGAGGTTGGGCAAAAAGCTCGCTAAAGAGGAAAAGCTCCCAAAGATGCCGGAGTCATGGACCTACAAACCAGCATTCTAGTTTCAGATCGCTACTTGACTCAATCATTAGTTGGGGCTCACCAAGTCCTCAACACCTTTCCCGTTCTTCCTTAGGCTGAGTAGAAACCCTACAAATAAACAAGTAGAGAATACAAAGACGGCAACAAGTATGTCTCTGTAGAAGGGAGGAGAGAGAGCAGGCGCAGAGGTCCGTGTAGACGTGCGACCTGGGTCGGAAGAAGGCGCACGGCTAGATGCACAGGCGGAGCCACGATCGGAGCCACGGCTGGGGCTACCGGCAAAGGCCGGGAATTTAGAGGGATTAGATAGGACGTGAATGGGAGTGGTGGTAACGGAGGGATCTGCAGGCGGAGCGATAGTAAGCCCGGGTGATATAGAGGAAGTCAAGGAAGATATTGGGGTGGCCACTGCCGGGTACCGAGCCTGCGAAGATTTCTGGCGAATCTGGGGCTCTCTCGCCCCTTGACATCCACGATGGATGCTTGTTGAGGTTCTTCTTGGAATTGAGGCTTGAGGGATCGTGCCTTGGAGATTTGGTATATAGTCTCCTTTCGCGGGGAAGTCGACGTTACCATCCTAGTCCGGTGGCAGGACCGATTTGTACGGCACCAAACGAATCCGCATCCTTCTGCCGCCGTGCGAAAGTTTGAAGTGTCCCAGTGCATATGTAGCATATTTAGAGCGAATTAGATGCATAGCCTCTTCGAGGGGTTGTGTTGATTCCTCAATTTCGATCAGGATATTGATGGTCTATGGGAAGCTGTCAGCATTTGACCGCGTTCAGGTGGGAAGTCGGGTATTCTACTCGAGGATCCTCACTCGATATCCTCGATCCCGTAAGGGCGTTCTGCCCTACAAGGGCCACCCTCACCCTGGCAAGATCTGGTACACTGGCGAACGCGTTGCGCGTTGCTTCGTTTTTTGACTTAAACTTTTAGTACTTGTAAAGTACCTGGAGGTCTTTCGCCAACTCACTCAATATAGCGTGGAGTGACATGTTTGTAAAGGAAGTATGAACAGATGTGAATGTGTGAATGGTTTTATATGAGATGGTTGTTCACCTTTGATTCCTGGATAATTCCGCGAGCTCGACCTTGGCTTTATAATAATCGTCTGGAGCACCAAGCTCTCGTTATGTTTCTCGTTTCCTATGCAATATTTCGGTGTCTGTTCATGCCCGATATCGTGGCAGACATGGCTTGGTGCGATCGCCCTCCAAACATTACTTGTCTTCCAGAACGTCCGCCCTCACGAATGACTTCTAGAACTGGACGAGTTGACCGCTCTTTTTCTTGTTAGCTTCACGAGGTTTTGACTCCCATAATTCATCCCAAGGTGTGATAGATCGGACGGGTGTCTCATTGGAAGATAACCATCACGAATAGTAACCCGGGTTGAGTTCTTGATGTCTCAACTTCACTCCGTCATCTACACCGCGTCATGAATCACCACCTCCACTGCCGAATGTTTCAACGAGATTGAATTAGTGTGTACGTCTTGCTTTTGGACAAGCTCTCCAATTCGGGACTGATGTGCTCACCTGTTTCCTACTCTAGCCATTTTGAATGAGAGCTTTTTGTTGGAGGTCTCGCCATGTCTCTGGGATCCCGACCAGGGAGAACCTAGATTGAGTCGATCGGATCGGAGGCGATTGGAAAGTCACCGAGCCACGTAGACTTTCCGGCGTTTGTCAGATAGCTTTGGCCCTATGCCATACCTATGTGGTCTCTGAGATCGAAAGAGCATCCAACGAGCATCAAAGGGAAGTAGATGGGGAAAACGGTTCGGTAGATGACATCTGGTCAATATGGCTGAGACCATCTCGCATCTACCAGGCGAAAGCGGATGTAACATCCGCCCACCTATATGCTTGCTATCCTGTGTATACGAAGCGCCAAGACCTCTATCCTTGCTCGAATACGGCATTTCCTGTCGAACTTGCAGCTGTGACTTCCAGGGAGCTGAGTTCACTTCAGTCTTTCGGGGCTTGACATCGCTAAGCAAGGGCAAGGTTAGTCCATCCGTGTCTGAGACCCCGGTTGATTTAGGAGTATAATACAGACCGATATAGCCATGCAACCCAACGAAATTGTTCCGACACATTAGATTCCCGAGACCAGTTGAGGGGAAACGAAGGATACGTACTGCTCGCAGAAACATGCCCATTCAATCATGAAGATGGGGTGAGAACCTCCTTCGGTGAGCGGGAAAATCACATCTTGGGACCTTCTCTGTCGGTGAACCGCTAGAAAGAGCTTTATGACAGCCGGATAGGGTAGATGAAGACACAAAAGCAACTAATTTGACGTTCCTGTCATATTGCAGCCAATGCTACATTGCATATCAGAAACACGTGGGCATGTCTGGAAATGGTATCAATTCATTTAGGGCTGATGAAGCGGGCTAACAAGATAAGGGTCATTCATAAGGCACGAAGGTCTCTTTTCACTTTCAGGGTCCAACTAGCCAAAAGGGCAAATAAGCCACCGCCATGCAGCAGATGAAACAGATTTACAGATCTACAGATGAAGTCGCCACTGGTCGTCGCTAAGACAAGGCATGTTAGTAGAGTGATGACTAACCAGGGCGGTGGCGGGGCTGATCGGCGATCGCCTCCGGATTATTCTCAATAAAGAAGTGAAGTATTCCAAATGATTCACACTTTCAACGTTGCTCCTTTGAATCCATATTCGCGTTGACTGTACCCCGGAGTACAACCATTTCTTTCCGCTGTTCATTATGGCCCCTCTCCGTATTGCCATCCTGGAATGCGACACCCCAGTAGACAAAATCAACACGAAATATGGCGGCTACTTTGGGGTCTTCTCATCGCTCCTCCGCGCCAGTGCCGAAGCTTTGGATCGACCAGACCGGCTGGACCCGGCCTCTGGTCTCGAACTCACGCGCTGGGATGTGGTGACCGCTCAAGAGTACCCCAACCCAGAGGATGTAGATGCGCTTCTGTTGACGGGATCGAGTGGGTGCTTTCTGACCTCCTCGCGTGTGGCGTGGCTTCCAGACTCCAAGCTAATAGGCCATCCCAGAACACAACTCCTATGACAGCGATCCCTGGATCCTCAAGCTTGTCGAATACACCAAATTCGCTCTTCAAGATAACCGCATCAAAATTCTGGGAATCTGCTTCGGGCATCAGATCATCGGACGTGCGTTGGGAGTCAAGGTCGGTCGGAGTGATGCCGGCTGGGAAATTGCCGTTTGCGACATGGACCTGACCGAGCAGGGCAAAAAGCTGTTTGGCAAGGACAAACTTGTAAAGACCGAGACCCCATCCCTTGTCTCATATTCCCGTGGGCGAATGAGCTGACAGTGCGTGTCTTCCAAATTTAGCGCATCCAACAAATGCATCAGGATGTTATCTCGGAATACCCCCCTGGTGTCATTTCTCTGGGCTCATCACCCCGATGTGCGGTGCAGGGCATGTATCTGCCCGGTCGGTTTGTCACCGTCCAGGGCCACCCCGAGTTCACCGAGGAGATCGTCACCGAGATTGTCACTCTGCGGGGCAAGGCGGGGGTTTTCTCCAAGGAGCAGGCCGAGGACGCTTTGGAGAGAGCGAAGAATGAGCATGACGGGGTTGCGATTGGTGCGACCTTTTTGAAATTTTTGCTTGAGGAATAGGCCATAGGCCACGGGCGTTGAACAGTCCAACGGAGGACAACGGATAGCGGCAAGGATGTATATAATAATCTGCCGCCTCTGTCTATGATTTACGTGTTTAGGCGATAGATTGATGAATTATATAGATGAAATAACGCTTTAGATGTATATACCATAAATGCTCCTATGATGCTTGCGCTTCAAAGCTCATTTCCGGGATAGGCAATAAACGACATGACAGAATGAAACAAAGTATACAGTGCAACGAGCCAAACCAAACAAAAAAATATACCAACAAATGCATCGAGACACCTCACATCCCACAAAGTTCACCTTTAGCCAGCCCAGATAGTCCTCGGCCGACAACCCATCACCCGGACGCATTGGGATCTTCACGTTCCAGAAACGTCGGATCCATATCAATCTTGCGCTCGAACTTCGCCCACCAATCGCGGAACGACTTCAGCGGCACGACATCCTGATCTGACGACGCAAAACTCGCCAGGAAGTTGAACGCGTTGCCGATAATGCGCTGCGCCAGCACCTTCGTCGTCACCTCTTTCTGCTGCCTCGTCTGTCGCACAAGGTCGGTTGACGGGCCCGTGCCCGAGCTCTCCGCCTCCAGCGCAGCCAGCTGCGGCGCAACCGTCTGCACCGGCTCAATTGAGATCCCTAACGTCACCATTCCCGTCGTGCCCGGTGCTGCGCCCCCTGCCGTACCCGCTGCGCCTGCGTCCAGCATCTCGTCTTCCTCCTGGGCCTCTGTGCGACGGGGCTGCGACGGCGGCGGCTGCACTTTGAAAACGGATGAGGGCTTCTCGTTCGCGAGCGCGCCGATGAAGCGGAACTCGGGCCCCGTGGGCGGAGGGTTGGCGTCGGGGAATTGCACGTAGATGGCGGCTGCGCTGTCCTGGGGCAGGACGGTGCCGGGGAGGAAGAACACGACGAGTTCCGTAAAGGAAGGCTCCAGGGGGAAGGTGAAGGCGAACTTGGTGGCTTGGCCGTTGGGCTGTGCGTCGACTGCGACGATGTCGGTGAGACAGGGTCTGCCGGGGACGATGACGGAGAACATGGCGGAGATTTTCTGTCAGGCGGGGAGGAAGAGGGGATGGAGGGGAAGAATGGAGATCAGAGGAATGCGAGTCGACTCAATGGCATATATCGCGTATAGTATATGGGGTATATGGTAGTTCCAAAGGTCTATAGTCAAGGTGATTTAGCGTGAAAGGTATAAGAAGCAGAAGAGCAGCAATAAAGACCGGGAAGCTATCCAGAATTTCGATGATGGAATCCGGCAGAAAGAAAGCCGGCAGTGACGAAATGCCCTTATCGATAAGGGCTGGTGGGCCTGAGCGGCAAGGCGCCTTTCTCGTTGCGGCGGAGGGGCCGCAGATGGATTTACTTCTGTATATGTTGCGCTGTCCAGAGGCTCCCAGCATTTGCATTCTCTCTCTTTTTCTTTTTAATTCCTCTTTCTCGCTCACATACTGTCAAGATGGTGAAATCGAACCTCGACCTGATCAACGAATGCGACAAGTAACTCTCTCTTTTCTCTACCCCTGTCACCCCTCCTCTCTATGTGAAGCCATATACCTATCTAATCCTATTGACTCCCCCAAATAGATTTCCATACCACCAAGATGACCCAGCCTCCTACGCCACCCACATGAAAAACTTCTACCAATTCCGCGTAAACGGCTGCGATGCAGTCCTCGGATACATCGTCAAGTCCGTCGCGGAGAAATTCTACTGGCCCGAAGACAGCTGGGCCGTGGATTCAAGCCAGCAAACCGTAACCCTGACCACACCAGTCGACGCGACCCCAGCACAACGCACGCAGCTCGTGGCCAAGACTCTCGATGAGGCCGTCAAGCGCGACACCTTCCAGATCCTCAAGGGCTGGCGCAACGAGATGTACCCCGTGTTCGGCCCGGGCGGGCAGTTCCTGCTCGAGATGGAGCGCTCCGCAAGTCCGCTGTTTGGCATTGTATCGTACGGCATTCACTGTACCTGCTACGTGGAGGATGAACAGGGCCTCCGGATCTGGGTGCCCAGACGCTCGCGCACCAAGCAGACGTATCCCGCCATGTTGGATAATACCGTGGCGGGCGGGATGAGCACTGGCGAGAAACCGTACGAGTGTCTGGTGCGCGAGGCCATGGAGGAGGCGTCCCTGCCGGAGGACGTTGTCCGGGCGAACGCGACGTCCGCCGGCTGTGTCTCGTATATCTATGTGCGGGACCCGCGCGCGGGCGGGGAAACAGATCTCTCCCAACCTGAGGTGGAGTACGTTTACGATATCAAGCTCGGGACGGAGGTCATTCCCAAGCCCTGTGATGATGAGGTCGAGGCATTTTATCTATACACGGTGAATGAGACGAAGAAGGCGTTGGCGAATGGCGAGTTCAAGCCGAATTGCGCGGTGGTTTTGATCGACTTCTTCATCCGCCACGGCATTCTGACGGCCGAGAACGAGCCTGATTTTCTGGAGATCGTAGCGAAGATGCATCGCCGGCTGGAGTTTCCCACGGCTTCTCACTTTGTGAAATGAGCTACAGTAACCTTTCGCGACGATACATTATCACAGTACAGCGGAATCGCATTTTAAGAGAAAGATTTGATATTCTATTTGATGGGTTTTTTTTGTGTTTACCCAGCCAGTCACCAATCGAACGCCGACGCTGCAACCAAATCATCCAACCAATGTGCACTTTGTTTCTTGTTTTTGTCTTTCGGGAGGGTCTTTTGTTTGGTATGGTCCCAGGGACCAGAATCTTCAAAAGAGGGCAGTTTTCATAGATGCCCAAGTATCGAATATAACGGATTATTCACAACAGCACGGACATTGCCTTTCTATTTCTTCATGAGCAGATACACGTAGTCGATTCTCAAAGGCGCCAGCTTCTTGTAGGGTCCTTCAAGGTAAAGCAGCAATCCACCGAAGGAAATGAACACAGCCCTATATCAACCGAGACGGAACCAATCAGCACAGCTCACATTTCCTTTTTCATGAGGATGGAATGGGGAGGGACAAGATGCGCCTCCGCAACTACCACCACGGTGCAGTGCAGTCTAAACTTACATATTTCCGGCCGTCGAACCCTCCTCGAACCGATAGACCTTGCCGTGGCAGACGTAGTCGTAGTCGTTGGCCAGGGTCTGCTCGCCCATTCCGACTTCCCTCCAGCCCGTCTTTGTGCCGCTGTCTTCCTTGCCGTCGAGGGAGAGCGTCGATGCCAGAGCCATCGACACGGACTCGCCGACCACACAAGGGTACAGTTCGGAGTTGACATCAAGCGTGAAGCTGGTGGCCGTGTCGGACGAGGTGCAGGTCAGTCGGGCGACGCGGTCGTATTTCTGCGAGTTGATCCCGGTGATCGTGAAGGTGTCTTCGAAGAGGAGTGGGTCCGACATGGTTGCGACCGTGGAGTGTATGGATTTAGTGAACCGATCGGGTGGGTGTGTTATGAAGGTAAGGAGAGTCCGTCCGGCAGAGAGGCGCTAAATGAGGGAGGAAATGGACGCCGGAACGATGGCTGGGTCGGAGAGTGGTGGACAAGAGATTGATTGATGCTGGGAACGGGGAAAGGAAAAGACAAAGCCGCAGCTTTTTTTTCTGCTTGCTTTTTGGCTCACCGCCGCTTTTACTGCCGCCCGCAGGAAAGTCCGCTGCCCGCCTGCCCCGCAGCACATCCTGGAAAAAAAGGACAAAAAGTATCGCGAGACTGTCAACTTTCCAATTCGTGAACAACAGTTCAGAATGTCCTTTCGCAAGAGAAATATAGGTTTATCGACCGGCGCGGATCGTCAGAATCCCGCCGCGCCTCCGCAGCAAGCCGCAACTACGCCGGAGTCGAATCCCGGTATTCGACCCTCGCCCGACGATGGACGACCAACTACTTCGACAGGCGCGCCATCGCTGGATAATCTTCTCGCTGGACATGGTGGACTTCCGATAGGAAAGACATTATTGATCGAGGAGAACGGGACTACGGATTTCGCGGGCGCATTGCTACGATATTATGCGGCGGAAGGTGTTGTGCAAGATCAGAAAGTTCACGTTGTCGGAATGCCCGAGCAATGGGGTAGAAGTCTCCCGGGTCTGATTGGGCCCGCAGAGGCCGCCGATGATAAGCAGGATAAACGCAAAGGAGAGCGGATGAAGATTGCCTGGAGATATGAACGATTGGGCGAATTTGGGACCGGAGTGGCCGGATCAAGAGGTATGGATCATATCACCCCAATGGTCTGGTGAAATGCCTTTGTATTAACGGGAACAGCCCCTGCTGCGCCTTCGGGGGATCAAAGTCAAGCACAGAATGGAAGTCAGGCCGAGCAGCCGGCATTTTGCCACGCCTTCGATCTCACCAAGCGCCTGACCCATCCGGGTATCACAAACATCACCTACATTCCGCTAGCGCCGTCCAATGAACCCTTGTTCGTCTCAGTCCACAAGCGTCTCCAGGCTGCTATCGCCCAGAGTCCGCCCAACACTGTTCACCGAATCATCCTGCCGTCCTTGCTCAATCCCACGATATACCCGCCGGAGGTCTGCCAACCCGAGAATCTCTTGCCTTTCCTTCATTCCCTCAAAGCTCTGTTGAGCTCACCCACAGTGCGCGCGACAGCCATGATCACAATCCCGCTATCCTTGTTCCCGCGGTCTTCCGGCCTTGTCCGATGGATGGAAATATTGAGCGACGGAGTTATCGAGTTGTGTCCTTTCCCTCATTCGGCAGACGCCCTTGCGACTTCGGGAGCTGCGACAGCGCATGAGGAACCACCGCAGGGCATGCTCAAGGTACACCGGTTGCCCGTGCTACATGAACGTGGCGGAGGAAGCGATCAAAACATTGGCCAGGACTGGGCGTTTACATTGAGTCGGAAAAGGTTCGAGGTTAAACCGTTCAGTCTACCGCCGGCTGAAGGAGACAAGGAAGCGCAGGACGGAGGTGCAGCGGGTGGAATGCCGAAAAAAGCGGATCTCGAGTTCTGAATTCTGAAAGAAACGCCATTACGAATGTAGAAAAAGGCATCGATCATTCTTCGCGGTCAGATTCCACCAGGTTCTCGAGCTCGATTTGTTCGGACATCGCAGGCCCAGACGAGGCCATCGTGCGAAGGTAATCCCTTCCGTATGCGTCGGAGTCGGGTCTCATTCTGGGGAATTGGGAGCGAAACCGACTTCCGAGACACGACGATAACGCCAGCCACACTGGTCGACAGGGTTAACTGAACACTCGCGGTATTGGATGGGGTCAGAGCTACCTACCCAAGAGTAGTAGAACAGGTGCGAAGAACACTAAAAAGAGCAGCAGAAAGAAGTTCATGGCGGCTGCAAAGGCTGCTGTCGAGCTGTGAGTAGATAGAAGGTGTGAAATAACATCCAGGTTCAGACGGTCTTCTTCCCGTAGCTCCGCTCGTGTTGCCTCAGGCAGCAAGGTGATCCGTGCAGATGACCCGCCCAAACAGGCATAGCGCCGGCCCGCCAGGGCTTCTTTTTCTTCAGCTTCGCCCACTGAATTTTCTCTTTCTCTTTCACCTTCATCTTCCGATCGACACCAGCTCTTGGTTTGCTGGACAATCCAGAGCTTTTCTTATCTTGTGATGTCGCCTTGTACTTAATGGTAAGCTTATATTTATTCCTTTTGTCTTGATGTACCAGTTCTTGCATGATTATATAACTACTATAATCTGTCAATCCCCTGAAGCTCATTTATATATCTCCATAACGAGCATACGTGATTGAGAAACGTATCGAAAATGATTTGCATTATATTCCTGGTCTTGATGTCAAAGCTATATTTGTGAAGCTTAAGCTAACGTCGATCATGGTTACAGATTTGCTACTAGTTTTTGGCCTCGTGTCCCCTTTAAAATGAATTCGGAGCCCTCCTTTCCTATTCCGATCTCGTATATCGCCGGGAAATACTTCCTCTTCTCCATCGATGCAGTCACGTATTTGAGACGGGAACATCATGTTTGCGGAGTCCTGTCCGGCACTCTGCCGCAGATCCCCCAGCAAAATGTCTTTCTGGGGTTACCCCTGGAGCTGATGCCCGAGGAGGCAAGGTTACTGGTGGAGAAAGGTGTAGCTTGCATTGTAGACGAGGTAAAAGCTCAGAAGCAGGGAATGAAGGCCCTCATGGAAGAAGACCGCAAGAAGTACCTGCATGATCTAGAATCCCAAGGTCTCAAGGCCATGCAGCTGCAGAATAGTCGCAAAGAACAACAAAGAGAGCAGTCCCTGCAGAAAATAGCTGCCAAGAAGGCAAAGAAGGCCGCTGAGAAGGCTTCTGCCGGTGATAAACCTGAGGAGCCAATTGTTGATTTCTTTGCCGATAATCAAAAGTCCGAACCTAGTGAGACCTCGTCAAATGTTTCAAGCACTCCCGATCTTGCCCTGGGAATAACTCCTGCGACATCCTACCCACCGCTTCCGTCGAAGCCGGCTGCTGAGCATTTAATGCCGCTTCCACAAGTGCCTTCGTCCTATCCTTTGTTTGCTCATCTACATTCGGAAGGGTACTTCCTCTCCCCTGGTCTTCGATTCGGCTGTCAGTACCTTGCCTATCCGGGTGATTCTTTGCGCTTCCATTCTCACTTTCTGGTCGTCTCCACGGAATGGGACCAGGAGTTTGACTTGATGGACCTCGTTGCTGGTGGCCGTCTGGGTACTGGTGTCAAGAAAGGGTTCCTCATCGGCGGTGCTGAGCAGAAGGATAATGCACTTGATGGGGAGAGTGACAATGTCAGGACCTTTAGTCTTGAATGGGCTGGAATGTGAGATGGGGCCATGGTATACTTGAGTTTGGGTTACCTGCAGCCTGTCACTCCGTTAGAGTATCATATCCGCATTTTTTCCTGCCGCGGCCTACTCCCTTAGGGACTCGCGTCATGGCACCGAAGATGAAACGCATGAGTTACCATCACGGCGCTCCCCGGTGCGGTTATCAGGCGTGAAACATCGAGCGCCACCGCCTATGAGGGTCCCTGTCGCTTCGAGTCGCAGGATTGGATAGTTCAGCCCGACGTGGCTAGGTTGATCTGCTTCGCCAGTTGCTACTATCTGTTTAAGACACTTCCGGAATGCTACATCCGCAATGCATGAAGAATGGCTTATTCCGGACTTTCCGCATCAAACATGAAGAAAATTAGTATCTAGAACATACAACGAACGGCCTATCGGTTTTGTTATGGTTTTAGGAAATATCTTGAAAATTATCCACACAATCAGTAGTAACCGCTTGAGTAGGAAGCGTCGATGGCGCAATATGTATGTGGGATGCTATTTGGCTTGTTGCCAGTAGCTATCAGGCAGGCTTGCCGGTGAAATAAGCGAGTTCCCAGTAGCAAAAGCTGTTCAGACAGGTCCGACCAGCGCTTAAGACCATACCAGGCGCGCTCAATTCGTCACATACACCATACGGAGTATGTCCGCCCTCGCCTGAGAAAATCGGATTCGGGACCCTGCAGTGTCATTTTCCCTTTGTCTTTTAATGATGGCATGGGAAAACTCGTCTCTGTAACTTCGTAAGGATAACGATGTTCTCATCATCCAATCGCAATTGAACGTGGACGACCGCGAGTCACTCAAAGATACTCCACATTGCGCCATTTGAACTTCTTATTTGCGCGATCGACAGGTCGGTTCAGGAATTGGCTTCCGTGCAGTTCAAACGTGAGCTCTTTCTTTTCGGCGCTGGGTTCATTCTTCTGGGTGTCGGACTCGGCAGAGCCAGACTGCGACTGCGAGTCAGGCAATGGCACCGTGAACCGAAATATCGTCTGTTCTTTCGGGATGGCTATACATGAATCATTAGTCAACCTATCTTCGCAAAATCTCCCTCGGTCCAAATCACCCGCAAGAACAGTGCTCCTATACGGAAAGAAAAGGCGTTAAGAACAACAGGAAAACTCACTCTTAACCACATCCCCCTCCATAACAACCACAAACGTAAACTTCGTATCCCGCACCACAATCCCCTTCATCCCCACCCTCCCCTGACTCCGACTCCGAACCACCTGCACCTCTGCGCCATGAAAATCCGCGCTCGCCAATTTACTCCCATGCGACAGCGGCGTAACCGCCCCGGCATCCCTCCTCGCACCGCCACCCCCTTCCTCCTTCAAATCCAATATCTCCTGCATATACCCAACCCAAAGCTCGTGTAGGCCCTTGAACACTGCATATTTGCACTCTTCCGCGGGAAGGTCGAAGATGCCTGACGCGCGCTTCTCGCGCGCCGACAGCGCCCGGGGCTTCTGTTTGCGCAGGAAATACTCTTTCTTGCGGAGTCGGTGGTGGCGACGGCGGTTGCGGTTGTCCGCTGGGGTGGGCGATGTAGGACGTAGGTAGAGGGGCTTTTGTTTTATGCGGTCGGTGAAGAGGTCGGAGGCTGTGTCTGGGGAGTGGGCGCGGGAGAGGAGGGTTTCGGCGATGTGGGTTTTGCGGGGTTTTTGTGTTGTTGCTGTGGTTGGCGTGGCCATTTTGAGGAGCGGAGTTGTTGTTCAGGGTGTAGTTGTAGTTGTTAAGGGGTCATGGGGTTGAAAATGACAGAGGAGAGTTGATTATTGGAGAGGGGAAAGTTGCGATGATGTCGGAGTTGGAGAAATTTGTTATCGCGATAAGGATGGATCACATGGTCGGGGTGCCCTAATACCCGGTCAATGTCTCATGTAGGATAGAATGCCGAATAGCTCATGAGGCTCAACAATGTGACAAATGGGGAGAAGTTGACATTTTCAATCTTAGTAGTTAAAAGGATATGCGACATTAGCAGTAATGTACGTCATCATGTAGCACATCATGATGTCTTCGGCAGAACATTAGGAAAATCGCTTTATATATATGCCCACAGGCGACTGTAATACAATTTTCCCCCACCACATTTTATCGGACAACCCTAAAAATGGCCGATTAATGTCGTGGTCTTAAATTTCCTGATGGGTCATTTACTGAAGCTTTGAAAGTGTCTCCAAATTCTGCTATTTTAAGGTCAATGCTCGCAGAAGAATATGTGCCAAAAGTGTCAACTAGCATTGGCATACGTATGCGATCAAGGAGTCCTTAACTTTTATGGAACTACAACAAATATAGAGCCTCAGACCTGCACATATTTCTGCTGGATGAACTGCTTCCGAATACCGTACCTATTGAGTACATCGAGAACATACAGGAAATCGACTTGTTCAACTTCTCAAAATACTCACTGGCTAAACTTCGTGAAATCTTTCAACGCAGTCCCCAAATAGGCTCACTTGTAATGATTTTTAATCGAGAGATATATTGGTGTCCAGATAACAAGACAGAGTGCTTTAGACTGACGTTGATTCTGCCTAAACCTCCTCGAAAAGCCTCCTTTCTTCAGGACAAAAGCAATGTGTTAAAGAAGAATAGGAGACTATAGATTATTTCGTTGACACTTTGCTAGATCTAGACTTCTTTTTATTAACCTTCTCAAGGGGCGTCTGCTCAATAGGTTCTCGAACTTCCAAGACGTCATATCATTAAGCAGTCGATGGGTGGCACCTACGGTGTGGGGGACTGAAAGGTTTTCCTCTCAAGGCGACGAACCAGATCATCTTGGATTTACAGCCAATTATATTAAACAGCCTTTATATTCCGATTAGGCTTCCTACTACCGAATTTATGTAAGACTTCTACGGGCTGTTTCGGTTCTTCTCGTGACTCATCTAACACCTGTCTCAGCCATGATACTGACACCAAGATAATGCTAATCTTAAAGGCAACTTTGATCCGCACACGGCCCTTGATTCAGAAAAATAAATATTCAAATACAAGGTTTTGGAAATAAAGCCAATCTTCTCGGGAACCTAATCGGAGTTCATCATCAGGAATAAGACAACACTGAAAACATGTCCCAGAAAAGTCAACCTTAAATCAACACGAGTCTGGGGAAGGCATAAAGCCAAAGGTTATCTAAACGACGTCCCACATCTACGTGTATGGCTGAACTACAAACCTTGGTTTCCAACAAACCCAAATCATTGATGATCTTACGGCACCTGCTCGAAAGGCCAAGCTGCCTAAAAATGGCAGTTGTGGGGGACATGATCACTCCTATCAACTCACTTGGCAAGCTGGAAATAGAAAAGTGAATGCCACTTGATACGATCATCGCCTTTCATTGCCGAACTCTCTTTCCCATCATCCATCATCTCCTTCTATCAACAGTCCCTTGCGTAACACCAAGTCATTCACTACACCTACAACTCTACCATATGCATGCAACAGAGCAGCTCTCTTGTCACGAGTGGTGAATGCTTAACACACCCTCACTCCATGTTCATTCCAACACAGCAAACCAACCAAAGAACCCACCAACCAACAGCACCCTATAATGTCAACTCCTACTAATATTACATTCAGCACCTCTTCATCCCGAATCACTTTGCTTGTGTTACTCCACTCTCTCTTGCTTGCTCAGTTGCACCTCAGCCAGATATTCACTTCCATATCTTGCACACCTCAGACTCACAAAATTCGACCTGTACCTTCAGATATCTTGGCCTCACAGGTGGTTAGCATTTCTCAGCAATGTCTCAACACAAGTGCTTGAGAATTCACTGGCCCCTACAGGGGGTCAACACTGCTGTGTTTAAGTCTTCGCCGTTCACCCCATCGAGGCCGTGATGCTTCACCTATTCTTGAGTCTTCTCTACCTTCTTACGCCTCTAGGGAAACTTCAACGCCCTGCTCTAGCCCTTTCAAAAGCCAATTCAGATTTCGCTCGGACTTGGGATCCAGATAGACAAGATGCGGTCTCCGACGGGCTCCTACGGCTCTCCTCGCACACCCTCTACCCCTTCATTCCACTCAGGATCCTTATCCTCCCCGATTTCCAGTTCTTTGTCGACTCCACCAAGCAGTCCGATCTCATCCGTTCACACATCGCCTACCTCACCGTTACAGCCGGAGGATTACGACTTCAAGAACCAAATATTTGATGGTACCTATTATATCTCCCAGAAAATATAAGACGATGGCTAACAGGCACACCAGACGAACTTCCATCGATTCCTCTTTTTCATAGTGCGGAGCATGTTTTCCAAGAGATTGAATGCCGGCGACACAGTTTCTTTGCGGCAATCAAAGAGCTAGTGATTCCGTTGCTCGGGGAAGACAACGATGTCGAACATTTTGCGAACTTTGTCCGCGGCAAGGACGCAAACATAGTACCGGTCAGATCAGTCAGACATCCTGCTGGGTTAGTAGAAACCAAAGCACCGCAATTGGTCTCCGAAGCTGACTATACGCCAGTGTCCAAGCAATACTCAAGCCTCACCAACGTCACGGACTCGATTTCCTTGTCTACCTCCGACAAAACGGCATCGGCGGCATCCTCGCGGATGACATGGGATTCGGAAAGACCATCCAGACACTTGCGCTATTTCAGCATGTGAAAGAGCAAGCCGATCTGATGAGCCCTGAGCCAGCTCCCTTTCTGGTGGTTTGTCCTTTGAGCGTCATGAAGACCTGGCTGTCCGAGATTCGGAAATGGACTCCTGGAATGACGGTGATCAAGTTTCATGGCACGGCTGAAGAAAAGGGGAAGATCAAGGCTTTCCTCAGGCGGGAGAGAAACTCTATAAAGGGTATTTCTTCTGTGGCTGACATTGTGATTACGTCCTACGAAACCCTTATTTCCGATATTGTTTGGTTCCAGCGTACCTTTTTCTGGAAATACGTTGTGCTTGACGAGGGACACAGAATCAAGAATGGACATTCCAAAAGGGCTCAGATGTTGGCTCGACTGCGAGCAGAGTTTAAGTTGGTGCTTACAGGGCAAGTATTCAAGGTCTCTCTTGGTTCTATGGAAATAAATACTGACAAGACTTGCCTTAGAACTCCTATCCAGAACAACCTCAAGGAGCTGTGGTCGATTTTCAACTGGTTGTATCCCGACGTGTTTGTCTCATCCACTGAAGATATCTTCAACGATGCCTTCTCGTTGAATGAGGGACGATTTGATCGCTCATTTCTCGAAGATATCAAACGTTTCCTGAACTTGGTAATGCTTCGACGAAACAAGGATTCCCCGGGACTGAACCTGAATATCCCTCCTAAATCGGAGACGATTATTTCAGTCCCACTGTCGACCTTACAGCATTCTTGGTATCTGAGGATCTTGACCGGTGCTGAGGCTCTCTTGGACGGGGAAGTAAAATCTTCCTTCCTGTACAGTATCCACAAGCTCAGGCAGGCGGAGGGATTAGATGAATCCGACGAGGACATTGGCAACGGCGTCTCAAACTCATCATCCTCTCAGCTTGAGTACAAAACAGAGAAACGAAAATTCCGCATTCTCGATAATATCTTGATGGAACTGCGAAAGGTACGCTGGTCTCAATCGAAGCCTCAGTTGCATTTCTAAGATTACTAGTGCTCGATTCACCCCTATCTTTTGAACGACGCGATACCGGAAGAGTACGTACTTGGCAGTCATATAATAGAAAATTCCGGAAAGTTCATCGTCCTACGGAAGTTTCTACAACAGTTCGTGATCACGGAACGCAAGAAAGTAGTTATCTTCTCGGGCTTCGAACAAGCCTTAAACCTCTGTGAAGATGTTCTCTCTATGCTCGACGTCAACGGTCAAAACCTGAGGCACGTTCGCCTGGACGGAAGAACACCCAGTGCCATGCGGAACCTATCCATGTACCTTTTCCATAATGATGCCCGGTACATGGTATTTCTTGTTTCCATTCGAGCCGGCGGCGAGGGTCTGAACCTGGTCAGCTCGTCCACTGTATTGTTCCTCGACGAAGACTGGAATCCACAGGTAATGAAACAGGCCGAATCACGCGTTCACCGCATTGGTCAGACTCAGCCAGTTGAGATCTTTCGCATTCAGGCAAAGGGCACAGTAGAGGAGCAGATGACGCGACGTTTGGTCAAGAAGGCGTATCTAGCAGAAACAATCACAGGAAACACGGATATTGAGCCATATACTCCAGTCAAGGCGATCGGATTCGGTGACGGGTTTCAGCACCAGCATCGCTCAACGGCCTTGCGTGACACTTTGTCTGGTCTGTTTGGCGACATGATTTCCAGCGCTGCGAAACCTTCATTCCCGAACGACCTGAACACCTATGGCTGGAAAGACTTTGTTGAGATATGCACCGTTACTGAGAACGAGCAATCGTCCGTCACAGGGAACGAAGAAAGGGCATGGATGGAGCGATCCGCCCGCGTGAGAACCAACATCTTTCATGGCAAGACTGTGGACACCAGCGGCAGATCGTTCTCAGTGTACAAAGAGACTGTTCCTCTGGACCTCTGTCGCGCTGACAGGAGGATCGGAAAAGAACGCACAGTCATGATTGATGGGTTCGCTGTCGCAAAGGACAGCATAATCAACAGTGCCCCCTTGTCCCCGGGTGGTAAGAGCCCAAGCTCTGAGAAGCAGAAAGAGGGCAGCTCAGCTGCCAAAGTGTCTCACGAACTCGTAAGTCGAATCATTTTGTCATGTTAGTCGAGCAGCTAGCTAACGTCTCCAGACTTGCTATTCATGCCGCGGCTCCAACCCTATCGACTGCGCTATCTGTCCCCGTGCATTCCACGAGGAATGCCTTCAAAAGTTTGATCGACTCAAATGGACCATCAACAAAGTAGTCTGTCCTCATCACTCTTGCTGGGAATGCGGCAAGAAGGCGGCGCAAGCGGGAGGTCTGCTGTACCCATGTTCACGTTGCGAGAAAGCCTACTGTGAAGACTGTTTGGACTGGGGTCAGACCAGATTCGTCGGAAATGATTCTGTCTATGAGTCCCTCGGCTACTGCTCACGCAGCGTGTTCTATATCGAATGTGTGGCATGCATGTTGAGGAAGAAAAGGTACATGGTTCGTGCGCCTAGCGGTGCGGGAAAGCGCCCTCGTCGTTATCAGTGATCGTGACATTGTATGGAGGCCCGTGTGGATAGCAGTGATGACGTCTTGGTATGACTTTGAATTGGCAAACACTCTGTGAGTTGAAGTCGAGTTACGGGTTGGTCATTGGTAAGATGACATTGTTAGGTATCGGATAGGGTCAGGAACCTGCACATGTTATGCTATCATTTCTGCATGATTAGTCTCGTTGGACTCTTATTCAGATTGAAGCCTGGAGCTTATTCTATTTCATTCCTCTTGGTTCTTTGGCTGTATTAAATCTCTTCATATCCACCTATCCTGACTATGCTCAACAAAATCGCATCACAACACTCTCTTCGCCAGAAATTACGGCACACGAAACCCCATTCAACGCCACTGACATCAAGCGTACAATTCGAATACCGCAGCATCCCGCATTAGCCGCCAATGCACGGGAGCAAACCAATAGTAATTTCATCCACTGCGGCGGAACAGTCGGTTGCCTTACGGAGTAGACCGGCGATCCTTTCGCCTTCTGCCTTCTGCCTTCTGACTTCTTGACTCGCGCGTCTTGGATTGTAATCTCGGGGTTTGGTCGTGGTCACCTTGGCTGGCCAAGATAGACCAAGGGACAGCGGGCCGAGGAATCCGTCATCCTGCTCCTGCAACCGACAGAGGGATTAGTTGAATAGACTAGATCCTTCAGTATCTAGCCGAACTTAAGGCACTTAGGGTGTTGGTTTCTGGGTGTTGTGGTTGGTTTACGTGTTTGAATAGGTAGTGTACAGTACTGGGTATGCGTCAGGTATTGTAGTGCAGGGGTTTGTTCTCTCTGATTTCTGTTTTAGTTTTTGGCCACCTTTGCAGGATTGCTTCCCTGGTATAAATCATCTAGGATTTGAATCCACCAGTAAACTGTAACGAATCTTCGTCTAAGTTAGCCGTATTACCGGGGTTTCTTTTCCAAAGAATTAATGGTTTTTAAAACGCCTTATGAGGATTAGTAGCACCACATTTTGGACCTTCCTTTTTGGGAAACCATATGCTACGGGGTCTTTGGTAAATGTTAATGTGCTTGCTTCGATGTCTTTGAATGGGACATATCTAGAATGCTCTCTTCTTCACATCATTTCAATGGGCGCGCAAGGTCTGAAACATGATTCAAATTGCTGCAAGGAACTGGCTCACGCGAATCCCCAGACTACCTTGCATGAAAATGCCACAGCTTATTTGATCATGATGGTGCTGATGCTGAAACTCGTGTATTCGTTGGTTAGAAAGTTTCTCCTGGCTGTGTAAGCTAATGATTTCTTTCCGGCGGGGGGGGGGAGGATATAGAGTTCTGATTGTATGTTTCAGAAAGAAACCTTTGGACATTTTCGTGCTTTGACGCTCTAAAAAGAGCTTCGTACACGCGTACCAATCACGAAAATGAACTAGAGGTTGTTGCACCCCTTGATATCATCTCTTTGCAGCGTCACTTTGACGGCAAAAAAAGAAGCCCGGAAGGGGTGCCGGCCAGACCATTCCAAAACATGGCAGCTGTCACCACCTTGCTTGATCTAATTAACTGGAGAGACCCTTGCATGGTCTCAGGTAATCCTCATCAATATTCGTAGCACGTACAGCGCGTAGAATATCAACTCGTGCTGCACTTCTATCCCTAATTTCCACTACGGGGCGTTATTCCAATATTTCTGATGCTTTCGTGCCATCAGGACTCAAAATACTATTGACCGTTGAAATCAATTGAAGCGCATTGACTAGAACAGACCAACGAGTTATGTGTGGTTGCTGCTTCGGAATGAGATTAGGCCTTTTGAACATTCAAGCTAGGGATGAGGCAGGAACACGCAAGGAAATCTAGACCGGCATCGGTGTACTCACTGTTAAGCTCCTCACATTTCAGCGATGAAAACAAACCGTATCTAGTTAGACAAATCTCAGCTGATCTCGTTTGGGTCAAGAATGTCACTCAATAATCAATCAGACATAAATACCATCCACTTGCTGTCACATCACTGCCGTGCAAACCCTGCCGTGCAAATTCCCCAAAACAGGAACCCAACCCTTGAAAATAACAAGCTATCATAATCAATCACTCCAGCCTAAAACAGTACACCCCATTCCAAACCATCCACAATGAAACCCATCCTCGCAATCACCCTCCTCGCAGCCCTCACCGGCCAAGCCTACTCAGCCGGCTTACGTCTCGGCCTCCGCAATACCAACTACATCGCTGCCCCGGAAACACCCAGCCACACCAGAACCCCACCCATCGTCTTCTATACCCCCGGCGAAATCCCCGCCGAGCAGGAAGAATGGCAATTCCAGCTGCCCGAGGAGAACTCGGACACCGAAGTCCTGATCCAGCACGTCCAGACCGAGAAATACATCCAATGCAGCCCGGAAGAGGCCGCATGCGTATTGACCGACAACGGAACTTCCTTTACGGCGTTTAATGCTGACTTCGAGAATGGGGTGTTCATGGTTGGGGTGGACTTTGGACAGGGGCAGGAGAACTGGGTGCTGGAGGCGGGTGATGTGTTGCATTTGGCAGAGCCGGCGGAGGAGGTTGATGCGCAGTGGTTTACATTTAATGTGGAAGAGAAGGCAGAGGGAGAGCAGTAGTTGTTTTTCTTTGGATCTGGTTTGGTTGGGTTAGTCGAGGGAAGAAGATTGGTATCTGGGGAAATGGACTTGTGTGGTTAGGAGAATTCTCTGAAAAATGAAATACTCCATTTAGCCCTGCTGAGAGCATTTATCTTGATTTGTTTGTTATTGTTCTTTCCAGAAAGAAGCTGCACACGTAAAGCTAAACTGTTGTAGCGTCAACGTTTTCCAGAGTCAACACTTCTACTGACCTGGAAGCCAAAGCATGATATTCTATGGAAGAGCAACATAAAACATCATGTCAAGGTACATCATAAAGTAGAATTTAAACCAAACAAGTCTATTTCAACTACCCACATCTACTGTGTAGACCGCAGGTTCCGCCAATAGCTCTCATGTACCCATCTACTCGTCTTAGCTTAAATTCACCAAAATGCAACTTAAGGATCACAATTAGCGGCAGCAACCCTGAAATGGCCGTGCCGCCGAATTCGTCCATAAAACCCAGCAAGTAAGTATAATCCGAACATGATATCAACAGCCTTCATGCAACCATGGACCAAGGCACCAAGACGGGCGGGTCACGGACCGGACCGGAAAGTGGGTAGGCGGATGCGTCCCACGGCACGGTTGCGCCGGATATTGGCCCTGGCCAGTATGCTTGGAAAAGGTATTCACCGTACATGCCTGTTCAGTGGTTTGATCCTCTTGCTGTTTTCTTCCTCATGCATAGTAAATCATATGCAGAGGCACGAGATGGGTTATTGGCGCTATCTATTTCTGGTTTGGATTATGACAGGGAGGATGCGGTATGACGACATTCTTGCTTTAGAATGGTACTTTTTACGGTTTTTGTTAAGTAATTGTTCTCTGGCCTTGCGTCCATGTCTAAATATCTTCATATTCATACATGGTCAGTGAGGGCAGGGAGAGTGTTCTATCTATTGTCTTTGCTCAGTCAACACCTGCTCTGTATATCCGGAGACTTGGCCATGTGTAATCAGCAGTTAGTACAAACTATCACCCCACTACGGAGGTATAACAAGTGCATGCATCGTATTTATGCACATACGTATAGGTCTAACTTATGTATGAATTTAGTCTGCCACTCAAGCTCGACTACATAACTAATTAAAATAACCCAACCTGTACATGTACAGATTGCCACAAGCGCCACAGCTACTTACATGCACAGCACGTACGTACATGTACATCCGTATATGTATTTGTTCATAACCCCTGTGGCATATCACATCTATACCAACATACGGAGTCTTGTACGAGACAGAGAAACCCCACCGGGGAAAGTCCGAATCGGATCCACCCATCACCCTTGGATAGTCGGAGAGAGTGCCGTAACAGGCAGGAGACTAACAACGGGATAGAGGCGTTGGACTTTTAGTTCCTTGGCGATTAACTCCTTGGGGAATCTTGATAGAAGATGTAAATACCACAGGAGGCTAGTGTTTGGAATTGTACTGTTTTGATCTGTGTACTACAGAGAATGTCTCATATGGAAAATCTGTTAATTGTACTATTATTATCATCAATATAGTTCTCATTACAATATGTATTGTTAGCTTTATGAAAGGAAAGGTTTCTGTTAAGGAGTGGTCACTGCGTTCATAAGAACTACGGTGTATATTTGAGGCTCTACTTTTGTTCTGAATAAGTAGATCGATTGATCGTACTGAGTGTACGTAGGGAGCAGAGGTCTTCTGGGGTGGTGCATATCTACTTATGACTGTGGAGACGCTGAAATCGGTGAAATGAACGGCAGCTTGCATTTTAAGCATCTAAACCGCACACCATGACTGAGCTGGTACAATGGAAGGCATGATAAACGTTAAGAGATCTAGTTGTAGTTTCATACAGTATTACGATCTTGTACTTCATGTATAGAGATAGTCAATAGCAAAAATGATTTCTCTCGAGCCCATACTGGATGGCTATCCCGACTATAGGGAGCGAGAAAACAACGACTGCTGTCTCCTGAAACATCCATTTGAAGTAATAGCTCATAGTACTATTCTATATGCCATATAATTTGATTGCAAGCATATATTTTTACAATCACAGAGTATAGTTTGTCTGCGAAGTCCAAAGGATTCTCAATTACGTCCCATTCTAAAGCAACCATGTAGAGTTCAACAATGAAGTACCCAAATTTCACCATACACCATCTACCCATCATCAACCACCCCAACCCATCCCATCCATCTACTTACCTACCGAGCTACTACAAAAACCCCCCACAACATCCCCCCCCGACTCCCATCCCCCGCCCCCCTCCTCACCCTCTCCTCCCTCCCTACCGGTACTTTAAACCCCCCCCCCCCACTCTTTATCCTCGCCTCCGCTACCGCAGCAGCCCACACCGAATTCCAAGCCCCCTGCTCCCTATCCAGAAACCTTCCAAACGTCGTCGCATACACAAACGCCCTATCACCCCACGACAGCGAATGAATAAGATCCGTGTCCACGACCCCCGGATGGATCGCCACTGTCGTGATATCCGGGTATCGGCGGGCTAGTTCGCGCGCGTAGAGGATGTGGGCGAGTTTGCTTTGGCCGTAGCGCATCCAGGGGGAGAGGATTAGGTATGGGAAACAGTTTTCTTGGGGAGTGGTTAGGGTGGGGAAGGTTATGCTCGGGGGAGGGTGGAAGAGGTAGCCCGTGGAGGTTAGGAGGATTATTCGCGGTTTGTTGCCGGTCGGACCGATATTGATTGAGCTTGAGGTTGAAGTGGAGGCTGCTGCTGAGGCTGTAGAGTGCATAAGAGGGAGAAAGGATTGGATGAGAAGCGCGTGCCCGAGATGGTTCGTTGCGAACTGGATTTCGTAGCCGTCTTTGCTGATGCCCGGAGGCGTGGCCATGATGCCGGCGTTGCAGATGAGGATGTCCAGTTGAGATTTCTGGGCGATGAAGGTCTGGGCTGCGGATTTCACCGAAGAGAGGTCGGCTAGGTCGCAGTGCTGGGGTTGGTTTCCTGCACTTGCTTGATTGCAGAACTGGCGGATTGGGCGTTACGGCCGCTGATGTAGATCCGTGATGTCTTTTTGGACGCTAGGTGGAGGGCTGTTGCTGCGCCGATGCCTGCGGTTCCTGGGAGGGATTAGAAGTGGTCATAATCAGTGGTCATGGTCTGGGTTAGATGGTGGGGTAGGGGGATGCAGGAGTAGTTATCTGGAATCTATAAGATATTTGCTCCAAGGACCTACCTCCTGTAATGAAGATAACCTTCCCTGTTACATCAGGAACGTCCGTTGCAGGGTCAAATGATAAACCGGTCATCGTGATAGTATACAACCGAGAGCAAGAAGCTACCACATCAAGGGAAAAAAATTACAGGAAACAAACCTACCTCCACAGAATCCGGGTGCTTAAACAGCATTCCAAAGTCCTCTTATCAGACCGCAGCCTAATTCTCAACCAGCCTATTTCACAAGACAGCTTTCACGAAGGACTTCTTAGGGCTCCTTGGATCATGGGATTGGATGCGTCAGAATTGAGAGCTGTTGATTGGCTGGATATCGGGGCCGCGCTATTCCGCGGCGGGATTAGCGAGGATCAGCTGCCTCAGACACCGAGGGTTTATGCCGGTAACCAAAGATGTCGGAAGTATAGATAGACATTGCTGTTTGGTTTGGTAATTGGTTGCCTATTAATAGTTAGAAGCGTTGATTCTAGAGGAGTCTGTGGTGTTTTACTGCTTGGTCAGCTTAGTAGCTTACTCGAATATCAATGAATTATTACCATCCACCAAAAGATCCGGGAATTGCCTTCGATGCTATCGGCGCATTTCTCGGAGAACAGATCAAATTGGCGTTCGTTGGTATTGAAACCGATTCAGTAAGATGAGTATAGATCCTAGAGCAGCTCGTTAATGCAAGCTCCCTAATAATCGGTAAGCCAGCTGGTTATTCAAGCACAACACCAAAGCAGGCATGTAAGTTTTCAGAAGCGATTCTCCAACCAGCAGGGAGAATACTTGGTGCATGAGAAGCATGAAGAAATATCATATGAGATGAATTTCTGATGAAGTGCCGCGTGTGGAGATCCGGTCATGGCGCAAAGCAATATCCATGGCATGCTACAATATGCGTTCTGTATCTTGCGTTAGAACAAGGATCATTATCAATAAGTGTGAACTTAAAGTAGATAGATACAGTGAGGTAAGGAGCAATACTCCAATTCTCTACTATGTTATCAGTGACTGTCGGGTTTTGAGAAAAGGAGGTACGAGGATACAGTCTTCAAGATATTAGAGCGTTATTCCGAATCTGGAATTGTCTACCGTCCACTGATTGAGTTAGATGCAGCATTCCAGTATATACATTTTACAATCCTATGTGATTTTAACATTTCCATGCGTTGATTTAGAACCACCAAGAACTGAGATCACAATTTACCGCGAAACATAAAACCCAGTATAGGTTACATCAAGCACTAACTAACCGAGAGAACCAAAACAAAGATAAAAAAAAAAAAGGGAAACGGAATAGGTACAAAGGTAGATTGAAAACTACAACCCCCGTTCCCCAAACCAAACCAGCAAGCACACTACCTAATCCCATACCTACTAGTTAGTTACAGTGGGGGTGAAAAAGTATTTACACCCCCTTTATCGCGCTAAAATGACCGCTTTCCTATTTAGTATTATTCTGC